>PVKS010003005.1:0-39498 GCA_004027875.1 Aplodontia rufa | reverse complement strand
AAAGAGGAAAGCAGGAAATCAGAGGGACAGGATGTGACATATGAAGATGGAGACAGGAAAATTTGTAGGTGCTAGGCTGTTGCTTTGGAAGAAGAAAGTGAACACCAGCCAAGGAAAGCAAGCCATGCAGCTCTCCAACTTCAAAACACAGGAAACAAATTTAAAAAAAAAATAAAATTGACTTATTTTGTGGTTCTGGGGATGGAACCCAGGATCTCCCACATGTTAGGTGAGTACTCAGACACAGAGTTACACATATCACAGACCTAAGGAACAAATCCTTCCCTAAATTCTTGAGGGAGTATGGTCCCAACTAATACCTTGGTTTCAACCCTCTGAAACCTTTCAGACTTCTGACTTCCAGAAAGGTAAAATAACAATTTGTGTTGCTTGAAGCTGCTAAATTTGTGGTAATGTATTACAGTAGTGTTAGGTTGACTAGGGGCAGGGCTTCAGCTGGCCATGGCGGCTGGCTAAGGAGCAGGGCTACCCGCAGCTGGCCAGTGAAAAGAACAGCCAATGACAACAATGGCAGACAAGCTCCAAGAGATTGATGGATCCACCAGCCAATCTCTGAAAGGCCAACCCCATCAACTTCTGTAATTTCCCGAAACTATAAAGCAGCTGCCCAGCCAAGGTTGAGTGCCATTTTCCCTGACCACCATCACTGCCCATGTCTGTCCTCATTATGGTGGCTCAAGTAAATTTGGCCCAGGAGCAGCAAATCCCAATAAATAACACCTACGCTTGAATTTACACCCATGGCTTCTGTTTTTTTTTTTTCTTATTTTTTACAAGTAATAATAGGAAACAAATACAGAGTATGCCTTGGGAAGTCTGGGGATGTGGAGCAACAGCAAGGCACCCCTGGGTTCAGCACTGAAAAAAAAAATCTGTATTTTGGATCTCAGTTTTCTTATTTTTCAACTAGAGAGACCAGACTACATTATTTATTTATTCATTTATTTATTTAAATACTGAGGATTGAACCCAGGGACACTTTACCACTGTGCTACATCCTCAGCCCTTTTTATTGTTTATTTTGAGACAGGATCTCCTTAAGTTGCTTAGGGCCTTGCTAAATTGCTGAAGCTAGCTTCGAATCTGTACTCCTCCTGCCTCAGCCTCCTAAGTCACTGGGATTGCAGGTGTACGCCACCATGCCCAGCCAGATGACGTGATTTATAAAGACATTTTAAATTCTAAAAACTTATTATTCTATTTTCTGCTAATAGTAGGCATTTCTTGGGCTTTATCTAGGATTCGGAAAATGCCCTCCATTGCATTTCCTAAGAACTTGAAGGAAGTTCAGGCTTCTCTCCCTAGGACCACTACGTAACATGAGAGGCTCACACATACGAGGAACTTCAGGCACAGGGTGAATTCTTATGTTTCCAGTGTTGATGACTTTCAAACTCGGAAATTTTATGTGTACCTTCCTATTCAAAATATTTAGAAATGGGGGCTGGAGCGGTGGCTCAGCGGTTACAGTGTCTGCCTGGCATGCACAAGTACACGGGTTCAAACCCCAGCACCACATACACAACGAAGTCTCAGAGCAATGAAAGCCATGTGGAAAACTCAATAAAAATTGATTCTCTCTCTCTCTCTCTCCTTCTCTCTTTAAAAAAAAAATTAGAAATGAAATCATGAGATACATAGAGCAAGTGGCTGTCACAGAAAGCTGGACAATGGAGAAAAATAGTCTCAGTTCCAGAGAAGGCCTAAGCTATTTCCTCTGGCTGGAACATTCCTTCTGCATCTCACCCCTCTATTTATGTGACCCCTGCTTATCCTCTAGCTTGCTGCTCAAGCATCACTTCTGGGAATTTTTAGGTCAGCCCCAAGATTAGGTTAGGTTCCTATAACCTAACCGTCCTTTGTAAATTCATCTCACTTATAACTACACATTCAGTGCTTCTCTTTCTTACTGAACTCTAAGCCCTGTACCAGAAGCTGATATCGTTACCATGATCATCTTGTGCCTTGCACAGCGTCCAGCACTGAGTAGGTGCCCAACAGATGAGAGTCTAATGAAGGCCTCTTCAGTTGCCTTGCAACTTCAGTGCTTTTAAAATAAATGTTTCTATCCCCTTGATGCCAGTTTGGCGGAAGTCTGGTTCACGTCCTCCAGAGACAAAGAATGAAACTTAGGGACACTGAGGCAAGCATAGTAGATGGATTTTATTTTAAGAAAATAATAGAAAGCGAAGTATAGGGAAAAGAGCAGACTCCCCAAGAGTGGGAGAAGGGGACAGAGCCGAAGATGGAGTCAGGTTTGCCCTTTTTATATAGGCTGTTCCCTGTTCAGTTGGTTATGCTCTCCCTTCCCCCAAACCTAGGATGCAGGTGAGGGGAAATTCTGGTTGGATCCAGTCTTTGATTTGTACCTGAGCATCAGTAGAAAGAATGTGACACTTTCCTTAGCAGAAGGGAGAGTCTGCATCTGGACCGACCTTGCCAGACCCTCCTTACTAGCATTGGGGAAGTCAAATTGATCTTCCTAAGGGAAAAAGAACTGGTTTTCCTTGATTGACTCACACATTCTAACTACTCTGACTGCCTAACTTTTTCCCCCTGTCTCACCCTGTCACACAGCACTATAACTGTGCTTTGTGATGGAAAAGGGAAAACCAGGAATAAGAGGAAATATGATCCAGACATTTTTCCAAAACCATAATCTGTTAGATAAGTGGCTGAAGTGGAAAATAATAGTATAATCCTTCCAGCAACAATCCCAGTCAACAGAAAAGTTTAAGATATACATACTCTGGAGAGGTATATTATGTATAAAACAAATGCTATCAGACAGCCATTATTTAAAGAACAACTCATCCTCAGTTTCTAGATTTCTGCAACAACAGTTAAAGGATAAAACAATCACCTTTCTTAAATGTATACATATATAATTGAATATGCACAGAATATTTCTGAAAAAATATACAAGAAACTAAGAACTGTCCACACCCACAGTTTACTGTCTTCATTAATTTGACTTTACTGTCCCACTGCCTTTAGATTCCAGGAAACACTTGCCAAAAAGCAAATGTTGTGAACAGTTTTATTGCAGAAAATCCATTTTACATGACTCGACTTCTCAGTAGATAGTATCCAAATGATTACTTACTCTCTAAGGCTTTTTGAAACCCTCAACAAGGGTTGTGTCCCAATCCTTAGCCGGGATCCTTATCCCAACTTTTTCAAAGCCCGGCACTGTAAGACCCCTGCCTCAAACCAGGCCCTAAAACCTCGCCAATATTCTCCTTGCCCTTCCCTCAGATGCTGCCAAGGCTTCCTCAAGGCAGTGTACTTCCTTTTTTTTTTTTTTTTTTTTTTTTTTTTAAAGAGAGAGGGATAGTGAGAGAGACAGAGAAAGAGAGAAACAACTTTATTTGGTTTTTTACATGGCCTTCATTGCTCCAACACTTAGTTGTGTACGTGGTGCTGGGGTTTGAACCCAGGTCCTTGTGCTTGCCAAGCAAGCGCCGAAACTGCTGAGCCACCGCTCCAGCCCCCAGTGTACTTCCTACCATGGTCTGAATAAGCCTGGTTTTGCTTTCTTAGTAGAGTTTTGGATGGTATTTTCAGGGAGTTGGCATTGCATTTGACAAAACTGACAGTGATTTTTTTTTTTTTTTTACATTTCCAGAGATCCAACTCCCAGGTGTTCAACCACTAACCACATCCCCAATTATTTTTTAAAGAGAGTGGAACAGTGAGAGAGAAAAAGAGAATCAATTTTATTTACTTTTTCATGTGACTGTCGTTGCTCCAACACTTCCAACACTTTGTACATGGTGTACGTGGTGCTGGGTTTCAAACCCGCATTCTCTCACATTCTAGGCAAGTGCCAAGCCACCTCTCCAGCCTCCCCCACCAACTACTTTTTAAAGTTTGTTTTGTTTTAAACAGGATCTCACTATATTGCCTAGGTTGGCCTTTCTTTTAATCCTGTGGCCTTACCCTCCAGAGCAGCTGAGATTACAGTCATACGTCGCAAGCCCTGCTATTAGTGATGATTACTATTGAGACAGGAATTAAGAAAAGAGATATGGAGGGTGTCTCTTTATACACTCAAATTTTTACATGAGGGTGTTCTCTATTGCAAAATAAGTGCAAAGGTCTGGGGGTATAGCTCAGTGGTAGAGTGCTTGCCAAGCCCTCATGAGGTCCTGGGTTCCATTACCAACACTGCATACTGTAACAAAACAAAAAATTTAAATATTTCAAGAAGGCAAGACACTATATGTAATTTCTTCTCTAGCCAGAAGGTGTCACTTCCTTGCCAAGGTACAAATAGCCTCCATCCATGCTGGGGCTGGGGAAGAAGGTGAGATGAGAGGAAGACCTCAGGTATATGATAGGGGCCCTAAGTGGCACTGGAAATTTTAACTCCTGGAAAGAGGTGCAGGATCTCTCCTCACAATAGCAGCTAATATTTATTGAATGCATACTAAATCCCAAAAAAGATTTTTTTGGTGGTGCTAGGAATCCAACCCAGGGCATCATGCAAGATAGGCAAGAGCTCTACCACTGAGCGCCCCTCCAACCCCTAAACTGCAATTTTTTGTTATTGTTTTGTTTGTTTGTTTGTTTTTGTGTGTGTGTGTGTGTGTGTGTGTGTGTGTCAGGGATGATTGAACTCAGGAGCACTCAACCACTGAGCCACATCCCCACCCCTTTTTAGTTTTTATTTTGAGACAAGGTTTACTAAGTTGCTTAGGGCCAAGCTAAATTGCGGAGGCTAGCATTGAACTTGCAATCCTCCTGCCTCAGTCTCCCCAGGCACTGGGATTGCAAATATGCACCACTTCGCCCAGCTCTAAACAGCGTTCTTTGAGGTAAAATCGGTATATGGTTAATTGTTCACATTTAAAATGTACAGTTGATGAATTTTGACCAATCACAAAACAGTCACCACAATTAAGATAATGAACACATCATCACTCCCTAAATCATTATCGTACTAATTTGTAATATCTCCACTGGGCTACTTTCCTAACCCTTCTTATTTTTGACACAGGTTCTCACTAAATTGTTGAGGCTGGTCTCCAATTTGGTGATTCTCCTGCCTCAGTCTCCTGAGTCTTTGGGATTACAGGAGTGCACCACAGTGCAGATTTACGTGAATAATCCTATCTCATCCTTACCACTACTCCTTAACACAAATCCTCCCATTTTACCAATAAGGAAACTGGGGTATAGGTAAACCGAAAAACTGGTCCAAAATCATTCAGCTAGAAGTTGTAAACTGTTATTTGAACACAGGCAGATTGATGGCAGATATATACTAAATCTGTTTTCCATTTCAGTTTTTGCTGTGCTGGAAATGGAACCAGGGACCCATGCATGCTAGGCAAGCACTCTACCACTGAGCTACACCCAGCTACTAAATTAGCAGTTTTCAAACAGGATGGAATACATGTGTCTCTAGATGTGTACAAAGGCTTTTGAAACATCCAAGGTCTTAAATTTCCGTATCTTCAATTTCCACATGCAGTCTGTATCTGGACTCTTCACTGAGAATGCACTGTAAGAGTTAAAGCTTCACAGCTGGGCTCTGTGGCACACACTTGTAATCTGAGTGGCTCAGAAGGCAAGAGGAGGCTGAGGCAGGAGAATCACAAGTTCAAAACCACCCTCAGCAACTTAGTGAGACCATGTCTTAAAATTTAGAAAAACAAAAAGGGCTGGGAATGTGACTCAGTAGTTGAGTATCCCTGGGTTCAATCCCCAAACATGATCTTTTCCAACTCCCTTCTCATTATTTCTGTATTAAAGGTATAACTCATTCATTGCATAGTATGTTGCTCTGGGGTGAAAAAAAAATACAAAGCAAAGACACAAAAACCATCTTGACTACAATTTGAGATATTGTGACTTTGCATAGGTAAATTCCTTTAATGCAAAATTCTTTTTCAAGTCAAGACTTAATGTTTTTTTAACCATATCAAAGGAGGACCCCATCAACTTAAGCAAAGATAGATCATTAAGATTAATTTGTGTGCATGTGTGTTACTCAAAAAGTGATGATAATCATGCATGGATACGTGCATTGAGAAAATACCAATCATATCCACTTTATCACAAGATAAATTCCTGTTTTATTTTACATTTTATGTCTAATGTTTATTTGTCAAATATATATAATGCATTTAACTTTTTATTTAAAACATTTGTGCTGGTTTGGTCCATTGTATCTATTCATAATTGTAACATTAACTCAATACATAAGAAATCTTGAATATGTTTGAGACTTTTTTTTTTCAGGGCTGAGGACCGAACTCAGAGCCTTGCGTGTGCTAGGCAAGCACTCTGCCGCTAAGCTAAATCCCCAACCCCGAGACTTTTATATTTTATTTTTATTTTTTTAAAGAGAGAGAGGGAAAGTGAGAGAGAAAGGGAGAATCAATTTTATTGGTTTTTCACGTGCATTTCATTGCTCTGACACGTCATTGTGTATGTGGTGCTGGGGTTTGAATCCATGTCCTCATGCATGCCACACAAGTGCTGTAACCTCTGAACCACTGCTCCAGCCCTATTTGAGACTTAAAAAAATAATAATAATAAAAACATTTTTTTAAAGAGAGAGGGACAGAGAGAGAAAGAGAGAGAGAGAATCAATTTTTTATTTAGTTTTTCATGTGGCTTTCGTTGCTGTGACTCTTAGTTGTGTACGTGGTGCTGGGGTTTGAACCCACATACTCACTAATGCTGGGCAAGCACCATAACCGCTGACCCACCACTCCAGCCTCTGAAATAAAAAAATTTGATATTTCCAGTTATATAATTTTTTTTTTGCCTTTTATAAGACATACAGAATTTTCACATTTTTTTTTTTTTTTTTTTTTTTTTTAAGGGAGAGAGGGTCAGCGAGCGAGTGAGAGAAAGAGAAAATCAATTGTATTTAGTTTTTCATTTGGCTTTCCTTGCTTGGACATTTCAATGTGTACATGGTGCTGGGGTTCAAACCTGTATCCTTGCATGTGCTAGGCAAGCACCGTAACTATGGAGCCAGCACATCAAGCATCCCCCCCGCCATTTTTTTTTTAAGAAGGAGAGAGTGCGATAGAATCAGTTTTGTTTTGTTTTTTCCATCCGGCTTTTGTTTCTCTGACCCTTAGTCATGTATGTGGTACTGGGGTTCAAACCCAGGTCCTTGCACATGACAGGCAAGTGCTCCAACAACTGAGCCACCACTCCAGCCCTCACACCATTTCTAATTACAAGAATCCTAAGGTAAATAAGCAGGGTGTGATCAGCTTTATTTTATTTTATTTTATATTTTAGAAGGAAAAGGTTTGCTTTAGGGCTCACGGTTTCAGAGGTCTTAGTCCATGGAAGGCTGACTCCATTTTGGGGGGCTTGAGGTGAGGCTGAACATCATAGCTCCAGAGAGCAGGGAGCTCAAGGCGTCGCATTAGGAAACAGAGCAGAGCAATCAGTTTTATTTTATGGATGGAGAACTTAAGAGAAATAAAACATGGGGATACTGATAGGATTTCTGTAGAAGCTTAAATAAATGAGAATTTATGGTAAATTTTTAATTCCAAGACAAACAACTCACCTTGGCCAGTGTATAGGACCCAAAGCCTGGTAGTCTAGAGAAGGAAAGGCCAACTTTCTATGGAAGCGCAATGCAGGCAAGACCCAGCAGCCTCCTGAAGCAGGAAGGTCTCTGGTGAGAAGAATGTAAAGTGTGAGTGAGATGGGCCGAAGGTACAGGAAGACCAGTAAAAAGAAAAGAGAAAAAGAAGTAGTAAATGTAATCATGGGGCAAAAACACTAAGAAGCCTCCAGATCTCTTGAAGGGAGACTGCCAGGTCTAGAGGGCAGGAGAATACAACCACTAGACCGTGGGACAACCACACTGACGGGTTGACTCAACCTCAGGTCAGCAGACCTTCCAGTGACACCCAAGCACGCATTTGGAAGCCCGCACCCCTGGAGGCTAGAGCAAGAAGAGCAGAAGGGCCTCTGCTGTGCTGGGATGGTGCTTTTGGGGCAAGTGAACCCTTACTGTGCCTAGCTAAAGAGAGAGGGAGGTAAGGCATGTGCCATGGCTTTAAGAATTCTCCAGGGGTCCCCTTTAATTGGCAGGTGACCCAGAGGACTGCCCAGGGGCCAGGGCCCAGCCCTGGGGCACGGGTAGGAAAATCAGCACCCTCCTCTCCCCTGTATTCACTCTCTGTGAACCCCCAGGTCCAAGCCTTCCCACCTCCACCTGTCGTCCCAGGAGGGTGAAGTGACCCAGGGACGGGATGTGCTGCTCTCTCAATGGCCTGCTGATTGTCAGAGCTGGAGGGCAAGGAGAATTTGAAGTTCTGCCTGTTTAGTTCCACAAAAGGAAATAAACAGAGGGAGGAGATGGAGAGCAGGGATGCTGACAGCCTGCATTTTGCTAGGTCTTTAAGACCGTGTCTCTGGATTTGTAGGCCACTGCTTGCCTTTTCGGCTCTCATACAACTCCTTGGGGCAGGCTACTGAGCCAGTTTTAGGAGAGGTAGCAAAATGGCTAGGTAGTCTGGACAGGACAAGGGGTCCCATCTAAGAGCTAGCTGATAGACAGGTTTGACAGGGCATGCTCAGGCCCTTCATATGCAAATGACCATGAGGCTCACCTGTGGGAGCAAAGCCTTTGTCCCTTAGGCAGGAAAACTAAGAAATGGGGGTGGACACAGATGGGAACTTGGAAAGAATTGCTACCTGTTTTGCATAGATTTTAACCAATGACTTTGGTACTAAGTTTCAATGCCTGCTTTGCATAGATTTCAACCAATGATGTAGATGCATTTCTCAATGCCTGCTTTGCATGAATGTTAATTACGGTCACACCCCCAAATCAATATAACCCCTGGCCTGACCTCCATTAGATGGTGTCCTGCTTCCAGGTGCCCCTCCACTTTGCCTTGCAGAGTCTCTGCTCTCCTTCCTTAAATAAATCCTACTCCTTTTACTCCTCCTTCCGTGGTTGTCCATAGATTTTATTCTTCAAATTTGTGAGACAAGAACCCAGAAGATTGACGCCAAATTCCCGGGATGAATTTCCACCACACCAACAGCTGCAACACCCAGCTTTTAGCTGGAGAGCTGCTAACACTACTTCGGCTGCAGACACCTGCAGCCAGCACAAATTTCCAGTTATAACTGGGAATAGCTGCAAACACTAGAAGTGGGCTATTTTGGCTGCTGGAATCTGTAGCGGCCCAGACTCCATTTGCCAGTGGGAGCAGAGAATCCAGCCTCATCTCAAAAACCCCACATCACTACCACTGACTGATACTGCATACACACCTGGCTTGAAGATCCAGCCGCCCTCTGGATTCATCAGGGCAATGATTCCTCGAAGGGAGAGCTGGGGCAGTCAGGTACCACCTCTCCCTTACCCTTCATGCTTAGGTATGCGTCACAGTTATCCCAACTGTCATATTCAAATTAGTCTATTGTCTTTTTTTCCTTTTTTTTTTTTTTTTGGAGAGGACAGTGAGAGAGAGTCAATTTTATTTAGCTTTTCATGTGGCTTTTGTTGCTCCAATACTTCGTTGTGTACCTAGTGCTCGGGTACGAACTGGGGACCTCGTGCATGCCAGGTACAGCTCCAGCCCTAGTCTATATCATCTTGACCAGCAGACAAGCCTGCAGATTACAGCTGTCCTGGGTGGTCTCCAGGGCCAAAGAACACCAACACAAAGAACAGGGTGGGAGGTGGCCACAGCCTCCAAACCACAGGAAATTAACAGCTCATTACCCAGAATGCCTAGTTATATATTAATTTTGTGGCAAAAAAGTTCAACAGATTAAAAATATATTAGGCAGGGACTAGAGCAGTGGTTCAGCAGTAGAGCACATGTCTGGCAATGTGCAAGGACCTGGGTTCAAACCCTAGCACCACATACACAACTGTCAGAAAATCTAAAACCAGTTGAAAAAAAGTAAATAAAATTGATGCTATCTACCACCTGCTCTATCTTTATATATAAATGTGTGTGTGTGTGTGTGTGTGTATTCTGTGAAAGTCGAAATATGCCCAGCAGCTCCAGAGGCTGAGGCATGATGATCACAAGCTCAAAGCCAGCCTCAGCAACTTAGCTGAGACCTTGTCTTAAAATTAAAAAAAAAAAGAAACTGGGCTGGAGTAGGGGCTCAGTGGTTACAGCACTTGCCTAGCATGCACCAGTACATAGGTTCAAACCCCAGCACCACCAGCAAAAGTCACATGAAAAACTAAATACAGTTGATTCTCTCTCTCTCACTCAAAAAAAAAAAAAAAAAAAGAAAAGAAAAGAAAAGAAAGAAAGAAAAAGAAAAGAAACTGGGCATAGGTAGCTCAGTAGTTAAGTTTTAATCTCTGGGGGGCTGGAGCAGTGGCTCAGCAGTTACAGCGCTTGTGCAAGTATACAAGTGCAAACCCCAGCACCGAATACACAACAAAGTCTCAGAGCAATGAAAGCCATGTGAAAAACTAAATAAAAATTGATTTTCTCTCTCTCACTGTTCCCTCTTTCTTTAAAAAAAAAAAAAAGTTTCAATCTCTGGTACAAAAAGAAAAAGAAAAAAGGAAAGGAAAAAAGTAGAATTATGAATGGAAAGAAGCAATGAAACAACTCTGACAGTTAAAGAACGTACATATGTTCTAAAACTGGATTGTGGGTATCAAATTATGCAGTACAAATTACATTGGTTAATAATGCTCATTAAGCACTACAGCTTTATTCTGGCCAATATTATCATATACCAGAAATATTATCCTTTCAACTATTTAAATATAAAATGAAAATTATAGATGTTGATTAAAAATTTGTAAGGGATATGCTTTAAAACCATTATTTTAGCTAGGAATGTTGCTCCGTGGTAAAGCAACCACTGAGCAATTACCTAACATATTATTTAGGGGGTATATAATTTGAAAAAAGTTTATAGTTTGCATCCATGTTTTCTCTCATGTTTGCTTCATGTAAAACAAAATTGACAGTCCTGATTGATCAATCTAAAATTTTCTTAGGGATAATATGGACTCAACTGTTTTCACCTAAAATTTATTTGTTGAAGCCCTAACTCCCAAGGTGTTTGTATTTAGAAATGGGAGTCTTTAAAGAGATCATTGAGGTTAAGTAAGGTTGTAAGTGGGGGTCCCCAATCCAATGTGACCAGTATCCTTATTAGAAAAGAGTCCAGGGCCCAGGGTTGGTGGCACACGACTATAATCCCAGCAACTTGAGGCAGGAGGATCGCAAGTTCAAAGCCAGCCTCAGCAACTTAGCAAGACCGTGAAGAACTTTGAGAGATCCTGTCTTAAAATAAAAAAATAAAAAGCTGGGGAAGTTGCTCAGTGGTTAAGTGCCCCTGGGTTCAATCCCCAGTACCAAAAAAAGAAAGAAAGAGAAAAAGAAAGAGGGAGAGAGGGAGGAGGAGGAGGGGGAGGGATAGGGAGGGAGAAGGGGAGGAGAGAGAAGAGGAGAGGAGAGGAAAAAAGAAAGGCAGGCCAGGAATGTGCAGTTTCAGAGAAAATACCATGTGAGGACACAGTGACAGCCATCTGCAGGACAAGGAGGAAGGACTCAAGTAAACCAAACCTGCTGGCACCTTGATCTTTGGTTTCTAGACTTCAGAACTATGAGAAACAAGCCTGTTGTCTGAGCCACTCAGTCTGTGCTATTCTATTCCAGCAGTCCTAGCTGACTGATCAGGATGCTTCGAGTTTATCGTGGTAGAGACCTTAACCTGAGAGAAAGCCCCGTTAGCCCCATTTTTTTTTTTTTTTGAGAATCAATTTTTATTTCTTTATTTTTCATCTGGCTTTTGTTTTACCAACATTTACTTGTGTGTGTGTGTGGTGCTGGGGTTTGAACCCAGGTCCTCATGCATGTCAGGCAAGCGCTCTATAGCTCCAGCCCTCAAGGGCTCTTCTTAAAATCAAAATATATAGTAAAGTTCTAAAATAGCAAATAACTGTATCAAAGCCATATTTTTATTTCAGAAGATGACATATTCTCATATTTTGGGTGTCATCAACTCTATTTCAGATACAGTAGAATCACCACAATTGAATCTTTTTCTGACCACAATTTTTAGATCTCTGTAGAAGAGAAAAAAATAAAATGCAATTCCCTCCCCCCATTTACAAAATGTGACATCTTATCCCAAAATAGAGATGTTCTCATAAACTTATAGTAAAGTTTCTTAACACTATCGGCAAAATCCAAATTCCTTTTATCAGTATTATGAAGTATTTGCCATAGGCCTTTCTCATCTAAGTCACCTGCTTCTTGCCTGAATATAACAACTGGTGCTGTTGCTTCTTGTGTCAGGGAACTCATTTCCTTATTTTCTCATTTCACTCCCACCTCAAGTTATTTTGTCTTCTCTTTGCTTCCTCCTTAATGGGCAAACCTCTTCAGGGATGACTATCTGAACAGACACCACAAAGACTACCTTGGGTTTAAGTGTGGAGAGAAGAGCAGAGAAGGAGATAAAGGTCAAAGAGATTAGGTTGGTGACGAATGGTAATGTCCTACTTTTTATATCATAGTCACTGTCAAACTCATATGTTGATATCTCTTATCTAAAAACCACAGAGTAGGAGGCTGGAGTGGTGGCTCAGCTGTTGGAGGCTTGCCTTGCATGGCACAGGACCTGGGTTTGAACTCGGCACCACATACGCAACTAAGTGTTGGAGAAACAAAAGACAGATGGAAACTCTTTCTCATTCCCTCCCTCTCTGTTTAAGAAATAGAACAAAATAACAGAATAAAAGACACAGAGTGGGCTGGGGTTGTGGCTCAGTGGTAAAGTACTCACCTAGAATGTATGAAGCCTTGGGTTCCTTTTCCAGCACTGCAAAGAAATAGACACAGAGTTTCCCAGTGGTTATCTTTTCTGTTTGACTGATTAATATGCATGTTTCTTTTCTTCATTCTTTCTTTCTGTTCACATGTTTCATTAAATGTTATTGAGCACATACCATGTGGTGGAGACCACATGGTATGTGTACACAGGAGCTAAAGAAGAATAAACTCAGCAAGTTTCCTGCCCTCAAATGCAGGAAACATGAAACCAAAGTAGAAGAGACCTGAGCAATGCACAAGGAGTAGCAGGGTGCTAACAGCGGTGAGAAGCCTGAGGGAATCAGACTCTCACTTTGACGGTCAAGGTCAAGGATGGTCTTGAGGAGGAGCACTTGAGATAGGTCTTGGGGAAAAAGAAGGCAATAGATGGAATTTATTTTTTATTTTTAAATTTTATTTATTTATTTTAAGAAAGAGAGGAAAGAGAGAGTCAACTTAATTTTTTCATCTGCCCTTTGTTTCTCCGACACTTAGTTGCTGTGTGGTGCTTGGGTTTGAACCTGGGTCCTTGTGCATGCCGGGCAAGTGCTTCAACCGCTGAGCTACCACTCCAGCCCCAGATGGAATGTTTTAATGGAGTGGAGGAAAATGAGGCAACCCCTATTGCTGGGCAGCTTTGATCTTATCAGTTGTGTTTGTTCAACACATATCATAAAATTTATTTCTATTTTAATTCTGGCAATGTGGTAAGAGCTAGGAATAAAATGATGTGAGATTGTGCTGCTCACATGCTCTGTTTTCAAGATATCTACAGTCTAGATAAGTATTGGTTTTCTATTGTTACTCCAACAAATTTATCTTAATACACTACCCATTTATGTTTTCATAGTTCTGTCCATCGGAAGTCGGGGCTGGGTTCTGCTGATTCCACTGTTCCAGGTCCCACAAGGCCAGCCGGGGTCTTTCTTTGGAACTGTGGAGGACACTCTTCTTCAAAGCTCATTCTGGTTGTTGGCAGAATTAAGCACCTTGCACCTATCTGAGGTACCAGTTTCCTTGCTTCCTGCATTTCTCCCCGTGTTTACCCATCATTTTCAGAGCCAGCAGTGGCCTGTGAAGTTTTGCTCACAGCTTGAACCTTTCTGAATTCTTCTTTTGTGCTTCCAGATGGAGACAGTTTTCTGCTTTCAAGGGCTGGCGTAGTAAGATGAGCCCACCCACATTATGCAGGATGATCTCCGTATTTCAAGGTGTGTAACCTTAAAAGTCCCCTTTGCCAAGTAAGGTATCATATTCACAGGTTCTAGGGATTAGGGCATGGACATCTTTAGCAGGGAGTGGTGAAGCCCTCAGCAATTTAGTGAGACCCTGTCTCAAAAATAAGAAATAAAAAGGACTGGGGAAGTGGTTAAGCACCTCTGTGTTCAATCCCCAGTAACCCTCCCTAAAAAAAACAAGATCATATAAGAGACAATCACAACACAGTATTATTGCCCTCTGATAGGGATAAATATAATATTCTATGGGACATATAGAAAGCAGTTCTCATTTTGAAAGGAGCTTGGAAAACCTTGTATTAGCTATCTGTTGCTGCACATCAGATTGCCCCAAAGCTTCATGATAAAACAGTATATATTTATTATTTCACTATTTTCTGTGGATCAGGGATTTGAAAACAGGCTGGTAGCTCTGCCTGAGGTTTTCTCATGGGATTGTAATTTGGGTGTTAATTGGATGGTCTGAAAGCCTGACTGCAGTTGGAATATTCTCTTTCAAGCTCCCTCAGTCATGACTGTGGGCAAGAGGACCCAGTTCCTTCCTGGATGTTAGCAAGAGGCCTTGGCTTCTCACCATCAGGGTCTCTTCATAATGGTGCTGGAGGGTTCTTATCAGATGGCTGAAATTGTGAGACTTATTTTCTGATCTCAGTTCACACACTGTCACTCTACATTGAATAGATGTGAGTCTCTAAGATGGTTGACATGCAAGAAGGGGAGAATTAAGGATCACTCTCTGAAAGGAGAAATCAGGAATTTTTGGACATAGTTTAAACCATCCCACCATCTACCTGGTCCCTCGAGATGCTGTGTCTATTAATTCTCTCCACAGCCTGCTATGGCAGTTCCTCCATAATTCCACTCTGATTTGCCACTCTTTATGGCAACCATGCCTGCCTTGCTTCTGATGATGATGTACTGTCACCTGGCTTCCACTGCTTTGGAATGTACCTTTCTCATTGCTATCAGAAAGCATCGTTTACAATGGCATTTTCTATCCTCCGCCCATCCACACAACATAGTCACCACTCAGCACTAGCTGATGCTGGTGCCTCTCTCAGCAAAGCATTCCAGCAGATTGCTGTCTGGGTCCCTCCACTGAACACTACAGCAAAGTTATTTCTCCTGTTGGGGAAAATGAAGAATGCAAGTTTGGGCAGAGGGAGCAGTTGGGTACTAATCCGGCTGTAACAACTCTTGTGAGGGCACTGGAGGTGGGATATCTATGCAGAGTGGTTCTGAACCGAGGCAAGAAGGTAGATCCCTTATCCCCTACATTTGTCCATTTTTTATTATGAGTGATCCCTGTCAAGTGGGGGACAATATTCGAGTTGCCAGCTGATAACCTTTGCAGCAACTGAAGAAGTAACTGCCTCTGTTACAAGAGGAAGTTCTGGATTGCATGCCACAAAGCCCACTGCACAATTCAGGGACTACAAGATTGTTCACCTGGATGATCTCAATGAAACTAGGCGAGGGGCTGGAGCAGTGGCTCAGCAGCTACAGTGCTTGCCCAACATGCGCAAGTACACAAGTTCAAACCCCAGCACCACGTACACAATGAAGTCTCGGAGCAACAAAAGCCACATGAAAAACTAAATAAAAATTGTTTCTCTCTCTCTCTCTCTCTTTCTCTCTCTGTCCCTCTATCTTAAAAAAAAAAAAATCTGGGGGAAGCCTGGCATGGGGGCACATGCCTGTAATCCCAGAGATCCAGGAGGCTGAGGCAGGAGGGCCACAAATTTGAAACCAGCCTTTGCAATCTAGAAAGGCCCTAAGGAACTTAGTAAGACCTTGTTTCAAATTTTAAAAAAATAAAATTGATGGGGGCTGAGGTTGTAGTTCAGTGGTAAAGTACCCCTGGCTTCTATCCCCACTACCCCCACCAAAAAAAAAATCTAGGAGAAAATCAGGACAGTAAGTGAATGTAGCAAGGTTGAGGGATTCAAGGTCCAAATAGAAGACAAACATAAAATTAAATGAAAATATCATTTATAATAACATCAAAATAACCAAATAATGAGGAATAAATTTAATATGAAATGTGTAACACTGCCACATTGAAAACTACAAAACATTGCTAAGAGAAATTGAAGATGACCTTAATGCTTAAGGAATAGAGCATCTTCATATATTGGAAAATTTAGTATTACAAAGATGTCAATCATCTGTAGTTTCAAAGTAATCCTGCCAAATTCTCAGAAGTTTTTTTGAAGAAATTAATGAACTGATTCAAATTGACATGGAAATTCAGATTTGCAAGATTAATTAAGTCTATCTTGAAGAAGACTTACAAAACTAAAGGACTATACTACCAAATACCAAGAAACTATACTAAACCAGGCATAGTAGCCCATGCCTGTACTCCCAGCCATGTGGGAGGCAGAGTCAGGAGAATCACAAGTTTAAAGCTAGCTTGGGCAACTTAATGAGACCTTGTCTCAAAATAAATTTCAAAAGGGCTTGAGTGATAGCACAGCAGTAAAATGATCCTGGGTTCAATCGTCATCAGCAAAAAGGATAGTTTGACTGCCTTCCTTCCTATTCTTCTCCATTTGATTTCCTCCTCTTTCCTGATTGCTCTAGCCAGGGTCTCAAGGACTATATTGAATAAAAGTGGTGAAAGCAGGCAGCCTTGTCTTGTTCCCAAGTTCAGTGGAAATGCTTTCAATCTTTCTCCATTTAGTATTATACTAGCTGAGAGTTTGACATATATGGCCTTTACAAAGTTAAGACAAGTTCTCTTGATCCCTATTTTCCCTAGAGTTTTGATCGTAAATGGGTGCTGGATTTTATCAAAGGCCTTTTCTGCATCTATTGAGATGATCATATGGTTTTTGTCTTTAATTCTGTTTAAGTGATGAATCACATTTAATGATTTGCATATGTTGAACCAGCCTTGCATACCTGGAATGAAGCCCACTTGATCATGATGAATTATTTTCTTGATATGATTTTGAATGCAGCTTGCAAGAACCTTATTAAGGATTTTTGCATCAATATTCATGAGGGATATAGGTCTGTAGTTTTCTTTTTTCGATGTGTCTTTGTTGGGTTTTTGGTATGAGAGTTATGGTTGCTTCACAAAAAGTGTTTGGGAGAGTTCCTTCTTTTTTCAATTTATTGGAACAGTGTAATAATGAGATGTGTTAGCTCTTCTTCAAAAATGTGGTAAAACTCCATAGAGAATCCATCAGGTCCTAGGCTTTTCTTCTTTGGTAGACTTTTAATTTCTGTATGGATTTTGGTGCCTCTTATTGGGCTATTTAGGATTTCAATTTCATCCTGTGTCAATTTGGGGGATCTGTATGTGTCTAGAAATTTGTCCATGTCATCCAGATTATGTGATTTAGAGGAGTATTAGTTTTTCAAAATATGTTCTGATAATCTGTTTGATTTCAAAGGGGTCAGTGGTGATCACTCCCTTTTCATTGCTGATTTTGTTGATTTGCTTTGATTCTCTCCTTCTTTTAGTTAGATTAGCTAGGCGTCTGTCAATTTTATTTATTTTTTCAAAGAACCAGCTCTTTGTTTCATCGATTCTTTTTATTGTTTTTTTGTTCTCAATTTCATTTTTTCAGCTTTGATCTTAATTATTTCCTGTCTTCTGCTAGCTTTGGGATTAAATTGTTCTTCCTTTTGTAGAGATTTGAGTTGGAGCATAAGCTTATTTGTTAGGGGTCTCTCCTGATTCTTAATGTGGACACTCAGTGCAATGAATTTTCCCCTTAAGAATTCTTTCATGCTGTCCCATGTTGTGTCTTCATTTTCATTCTCTTCCAAGAATTCCTTAATTACTGTTCTTGCATCTTCTTGGATCCATTCTTCATTTAGTAGGGTATTTTTCAATTTCCATATATGTTTATCTTTTGTGCCATGGTTTTTGCTATTAATTATTAGGGTCATGACATCATGGTCTGTTAGGATATACAGAATAATATTTACTTTTTTATATTTGCTGAGATTTCCTTTGTGAACTAGAATATGATCTATTTTGGAGAAGGATCCGTGTGCTGCTGAGAAGAAGGTATACTCTGCCAATTTGGGGTGGAATATTCTGTAGATGTCTGTTAAGTCTGTTTGATTTATGATGTTGTTTAGAATGTAGATCCCTTTTTTTTCTTCCCTTTGGTAATCTGTCTATTGGTGATAGAAGAGTGTTAAATTCTCACAGATATTGTGTTGAGGTCCACAAGTGGTTTTATATCTTGGAGTAATTTTTCCACTTAGTTGGGGGCATTGGTGTTTGGAGAGTATATATTTACTATGGCTATTTCTTCCTGTTGTATTGTTCCCTTTACTAGGATGTATGGCCTTCTTTATCTTAATTAATATTTTGATTAATTTATGTTTGAAATCCACTTTGTTGGTTATAAGAATTGCAACTCCAGCTTGCTTTCTTGGGCCATATGCCTGGTAGATTTTTTTCCATCCTTTCACCCTTAATCTGTGGGTGTCATTGGCTATAAGGTGGGTTTTCTGTAAGCAGCGTATTGTTGGATTTTTGTTTTTTGATCCAATCTGCTAGTCTGTGTCTTTTGATTGGTAAGTTGAAACCACTCACATTCAATGTTAGAATAGTTATGTGGTTGTGGTTCATATTCATTAAGTTCTGTGCTGTCTTAGTTGTCTATTGATAGCCTGTACCTTTATTGAATTTCCTCTGATTGCGGGTTTTGAAGAATATCAGCTTGTTCTTCTATCTGGAGTTTATCTTTGAGGATTCTTTGTAGTGCTGGCTTTCTGATCATGAATGCTGCAAGTTTGTTCTTATCATGAAAAGTTCTTATTTCCCCCTCATATCTGAAGCTGAGTTTTGCTGGGTATAGTATTCTTGGCTGCATGTTGTGTTTATTCAGGTGTTGAAAGATCTCCTTCCATGATCTCACTTCCAGAGTCTGAACTGAAAAGTCAGATGTGACTCTTCTGATTGGTTTGCCTCTGAATGTGATTTGGCTTTTCTCCCTTGCCACTTTCAATATTCTTTCTTTGATTTCCCTGTTGTACATTTTGAATATCATGGGTCTTGGTGAGCTTCTCATTTGGTTAGGCCTATTGGGTGTCCAATAAGCTTCCTGGATGAGCATATCTGACTCTATTTTTTTTTTTTTTTTAAAGATAGAGGGACAGTGAGAGAGACAGAGAAAGGGAGAAACAACTTTATTTAGTTTTTCACATGGCCTTAGTTGCTCCAACACTCAGTTGTGTACGTGGTGCTGGGGTTTGAACCCGGGTCCTCGTGCTTGCCAGGCAAGCGCCAAAACCGCTGAGCCACTGCTCCAGCCCTCTATTTTTATATGGGCAAATTTTTCTTTAGCAATTTCCTTGAGAATGTCTTTATCCCATTTGTTTGTGTTTCAATTTCTTCCTGTGTCCTCAATTACTCTGAGATTGTTTCTTCTCATTTCATCCCAGACATTTTAAAAATTCTATTCATTTTCTGTGAGTTTTGTTTGTTTGTTTTGTTTTTTGTTTTTTGCTCAGCCTATCCTCATTGTTAGAAGTTCTTTCTTCAAGAGCTGAGGTTCTGTTTTTTGTAGAAATTAGCCTGTTATTAAATTCTTTTAGCTCTGTTACTTCCTTTTTCAGTATGTCTATTTCTTTGATAATAGTTTTTCATCTCTTGAGTTTTCTCACTTAGTCTCTTCATTATATCTTCTTTTAGTTCACTGTTCCTTTTAGAAATCAGATCATTAATAATATTTTCAAGGTTTTCATCTCAACCCCTATCCATGGCATCCTTTTTGGGGGATTTTTGGGTTTGAGGTGAACCTCTCCTTGATTGATTCTTCAATTTGAAGAGCTCCTTGTGGATCTCTAAATTGAACTTTCCTGAGGGGAAAGCAGGAAGTTCTTCAGGTGGTTTTTCTGTGCAAGTCAAACAGATGAGTCACCAACTCTTTGATGATCACCTTCTTCCAGAAGCTATTTCTACCTGGGTCCTCATGTTGTTCTACCTTTCGGTTCCAGCTCAAGGTTGAAAATCTGAACTTACTGGAATGTGGGGCATCAGGGAGGTAGTGCTGCTCCTGTTGGTCCTGAGCAGGGGCTGCTCCAGACGGAGGTCCTACTGGTCATGTCCTGAGCACTTTCTGGCGGAACTCAAAGAGGCCGAAAATTATGAATATTCGCAACACATATAGTTGACAAAGCCCCTTATATAGATATATTAAAAATAACAAAAGAAAGTCAGCCCAAAAGAAAACTAAAAATAGAGTGTGAGGGGCTAGGCAAAGATTAAAAAAAACAACAACAAACAAACAAAACCCTATTGCATCAGGGATAACTGTTAAATATGAATAAATATAAATTATTAGAGTAAAAATAGACAAAAGACTTTTTATTCATTCATTTCCTTTATTCATTATTTATTAATTTATTAATTTATTTTTAAGTGCTGGGGATGGAACCCATACCGTTACACACACTAGGCAAATGCTCTACCACTGAGCTATGTCCCCAGCCTAGACTTGGACACTTTAGAGGTTATCCAACCACAATAAGGTACCACTTCACACCAGTTAGGATGGCTACATCCAAAAAGTCAGAGAGCAGCAACTGTTCGGGAGGATGTGTACACTGCCAGTGGAATGTTAAACAGTGTAGCCGTTTTAGAAAACAGTCCAGCAATTCCTCAAATGATTAAATGTAGAGTTTCCATATGGCCCAGAAATTCCACATCTAGGTAGAAGAGAAATGAAAACATATGTCCACTCAAAAACTTCTGTGTGTGCTGGAGCGGTGGCTCAGTGATATCACACTTGTCTGGCATGCACAAGGACTCAATTTCAAACCCTAGCTCCACACATACAACTAAGTGTCAGAGCAACAAAAAACAGATGAAAAACTAAATAAACTTGATTCTCTCCTTTTCTCTCTCCCTCACTCTCCCTTCTCTCTTTAAAAAAGAAACTTCTATATGAATGTTTTTTAGCAGCATTATCATAGAAAAATGGAGGGAAAACCCCAAAAGACCTGCTGAACAAACAAAATGTGACATATCCATATAAGAAGAAATCAAATACTTATGCTACAATTTGATGAATCTTGAAAACATTAAGATAGGCAAAAGAAGCCTTTCTCAAAAGTCTACATATTATTTAACTATATTCCTACATTCACATGAAAGTTCAATATAAGAAAACCTATAGAGACTGCTTGGGACTATTCAGGGAGAGTCGGAAGATAGAGGATGATAACTTAAGGGGCTGTTTCTTTTTGAGATGATGGAAATGTTCTAAAATTGGCCATGCACATGGTTACACATATCTGGGAACACTAAAATACATTGAATTGCATCCTTTTAAATGGGAGAATTGCATGGTGTGTGAATTGTATCATAAGAAAGCTCTTTTTTTTTTTATAAAGAGAGAGGGACAGTGAGAGAGAGACAGAGAAAGAGAGAAACAACTTTATTTAGTTTTTCACATGGCCTTTGTTGCTCCAATACTCAGTTGTGTACGTGGTGCTGGGGTTTGAACCTGGGTCCTCGTGCTTGCCAGGCAAGCGCCGAAACTGCTGAGCCATGGGTCCAGCCCCAAGCTCTTTTTTTTAAGGGGCTATCCAAGTGGCAATAAATTTTTTTTTTAGTACTTAACTTTATTAGTTACCAAGAAAATACAAATAAAAACAAATGCAATATCAGTGCACATTTACATAATAGCTAAAATAAATAAATTAGGAAACAGCAGTTTTGTCAAATATCTAGAATAACTAGAATTTTTCATAACTTCCTGTTGATTGGTTCACACATTTTGGAGAATGATTTTGTAGTATTCAGTAAAATAAAAACACGTGTACATTCTATGACCCAGAAATTACACTCCTAGGCACATACCCTGATAAATACATGCAGTCTGTTCACCAAAAGCCATTTATTAGATAGTCATAGCATGGGCTGGAGTGGTGGCTTGCTAGTTACGGCGCTTGCTTGGAATGCACAGGTACGCGAGTTCAAACCCCAGCACCATGTACATGGTGTCTTGGAACAATGAAAGCCACATGAAAAACTAAATAAACTTGATTCTCTCTCTCTCTTTCATTGTCCCTCTCTCTTAAAAAAAAAAAAAAAAAAAGAATAGTCATAGCAAAGCTATTCATAGTTGTAAAACCTTCAAAGGATCCTACTTTCTATCAATTATACAATGGATAAGTAAACATGTATATATTGATACAATGAAATACTATGTAATAATGAGAATGAAAGATTCATAATACAACGATGTGGATTAATATCAGAAGCATGTTCAGAGAAACAGCAGTTCATGTTCTTACATATTCCTTTTTTTTTTTTAAGAGAGAGGGACAGTGAAAGGAGAGAGAATCAATTTTATTTAATTTTTCACGTGGCTTTCATTGCTCTGAAGCTTTGCTGCATACGTGGTACTGGGTTTTGAACTTGTGTCCTCACGCATGCCAGGCAAGTGCTGTAACTGCTGAGCCACCGCTCCAGCCCCTTCTTACATATTCTTGAGGGTTTGTTTGTTTATTTGCAGTACTGGGGACTGAACTACGGGCCTTGTACATGCTAGGCAAGTACTCTACCACTGAGCTACATCCCCAGTCCATTTTTATTTTTTATTTTGAGACAGGGTCTAAGTTGCCCAAACTAGCCTCAAACTTGGAATTCTTTCTGGAGTATATGAGATTACAGGAATAGCACCACCATATCTGGCTGATATTCTTGTTTCTATAGGCAAAGATTATGGGAAAATTTAATCTATGCTCTTAGAAATCAGCATTAACAGTTTATGTCTGGGGATTGGTAACCCAAATTGGGGAGTGGGCCTCAAGGATACTAGCTACATGAGTGTTTTCAATTTGTGAAAATTCATTGAACTACACAGTATGATATGTGTGTGTGTGTGTGTGTGTGTGTGTGTGTGTATAAAACTTTGGTGTGTTTACTGTACTTCAATAAGTTTGAAAAGAAACATGAACGATTCATTTTTCTCATTGCCTATCCAAGATGGCCAAAGGTAGGAGGTCCAGCCTGGATCGGTGAGTGATGTCATCAAGCAGCCAGGCTCTTTTATCTCTCTCTTACTCATGTCCGTGCATATGGCCTCTATCTGCACAGCTGCAAAATTATAGATGTCTTTCCTTGTTCCAGTCAGGAGAAGATGGGGGCCAAGAGGTTTTCTTTTGTGAGGCTTTGTCATTTTATTCAGGAAGGGAAACACTGGAGACTACCACTTTCTTTTGGTAGATTGTAATTCTGCCTCATGTCCACCCCTAAGTGCAAGTGATTCTGAGGTGACAGTTACAGTGGGCATGATGCTCTAAATAAAACTGTGCTTTTGTTGGGTGTGGTGACACATGCCTGTAATCCCAGTGACTTGGGAGAGTGAAACAGAAGGATCACAAGTTCAAAGCCAGCCTCAGCAACTTCTCAAGGTCCTAAGCAACTTAATGGGACCCTGTTTCAAAATAAAAATAAAAACCAGGCTGGGGATGTAACTCAGTGGTTAAGTGCCCCTTGGATTCAATCCCTGGTAGAAGAAAGAAAGAAAGAGAGAGAGAGAGAGAAAGAAAGAAAGGAAGGAAGGAAGGAAGGAAGGAAGGAAGGAAGGAAGGAGGGAAGGAGGGAAGGAAGGGAAGAGAAGAGAAGAGAAGAGAAGAAAAAGTGCTTTTTGTTAGTAATGGAAAATAGATAATGGGGAGGCAATAAAAGTGCCCAGTATAAGGTACAAGCTCTCAAGGATCTTACATTCTAGTGGGAAAAGAAAACAGTTAACAGAAAATGTGAATTCGGTTTAGTAAATCCTCTGTAGGAAGCACAAGGTGCTACAGAGCAGAGGGCTCTTGGAGGAGACTCACCAGGGTAGAAAACACACAGAAAAGCTGTACCTTTGAGGACTACTCCAGGTAGAAGAGATGGAAAGGATTTTCAAGCCTGATATAAAGCATAAACCAGCTGGGCACAGTGGTGTGGACTATAATCTCAGCTATTCAGGAGGTGAAGGCAGGAGGATTACAAATTTGAAGTCAGCATGAGTAACTTGGTGAGACCCTTTCTCAATATAAAACATAAAAATGGTTGGAGGTGTACAGCCCAGAGGTAGAGTGCCCCTGAGTTCAACTCCCAGTACTGGAAAAAGGAGGAGGAAGAAGAAGAGGAGAAGGACAGGTAGAAAAAGCATATATCAAAGTTATCAGAGAGTGTAGTGGAAATTGGAACTCAATGTTGTTTGGTGTTCCTGTAGAAGTCAGTGTGAGGATAAAAGACTGATGATGGTGTTAGAGGAATAGGTAGAGATCAGGTTATGAAAGACGTGTGTCGTGAAAAGGAAGCAGAATTACTGAGCTAAAACCCTAGTATTTTTTTTTTTTTTTGAGACAGGGTCTCTTTAAGTTAAGATATTAAACTTGTGAACCTCCTGCCTCAGCCTCTTGAATAGCTAACTAGAAATACAGACATGTGCCATCATGCTTGTAGCTCCTGAAGGGCTTTTTGCTTTTGTTTTTGTACTAGGAATTAAACCCATGGGCATTTAACCACTGAGCCACATCCCCAGCTCCTTTATATTTTTCATTTTGGGACAGGATCTCGCTAAATTGCTTAGGGTCTCACTAAATTGCTGAGGCTGGCCTTGAACTTGTGATCCTCCTGCCTCAGTCTCCCGAATCACTGAGATTTTAAGTGTGCACCACCATGCCCAGCTCCTAAAGTTTTAAGCAAGTAAATGGCATAGATTAGGATTTTAATAGATACTTCTAGTAGCATATCACCTGAAAATATTGAACATTCAGATGGATTAGTTGAATGAATGGAGACAACCAAGTATATAGAGACAATATAGTATTGTCTCTATGAATGAAGTGATAGAGGAATGTTTCAAGATAAGAGGAGCAGAATCAATATTTTGCAATGTTATGGTATGGATGAAATGTTATGAATGTGTATATTTTGCATATTAAGGTAGAGCTCTTTCCTGCGACCATTTCCCTTTCTTAATTCCATTTCTTCCTAAATCCTTGATGAAGAATGGGTTGTAAGAAGGCTGGAGGAAAAGGGAAAGCTTTCCTTGAGTGACCATTGTTAAGGAAAGAAATGCATATGGGGTCCTGGGTTCTGCACCCCTCTCTCTTCTTTTGTCATTCAAAAGTGGGTACAACCTTCTTTTCGCTCCTCTTCTCTTTCCAAGATCCTTAGCTAATGCTAAGCACCCCTGGCTTCTTGCTGCTAACTCCCCATCTTTACCTCCTATACAAATTTCTTTCTTGAACTGTTCCCATGAGCCTTTGTATTCCACTGGCACCACATTTCCCCCAGCAAGGCTCACAGATTCTCAGATTAAGTGCTAAACAGAACACAAATTCCAGGCCAGCTCAGGTAACTTAGTGAGGCCCTCTCTCAAAAATAAAAGGACTGGAAATGTAGTTCAGTGGTAGTATGCCTCTGTGTTTGAGTACAGAGAGAGAGAGAGAAAGAAAATGAAAGATAATATACAATAAATTGAATTTATTGAATTTATAGAATTTACTAATAGGATATTAAAATAATATCAATAGCTAACATTTATTGAGGGCCTACTGTATACCAGGCACAGTTCTAGGTACTTTTACACGTCTTCAATCACTTAATTCTTTCAGTAGCTCCATGGGCTGGGAGGTGTATCTCAACAGTAGAGCACTTATCTAGCGTATGCAAGGCCCAGGAGTCAATTCCCAGTACTGTAAAAAACATTTTTTTTAAATTTTAAAAATTAAGGGCTGGAGCAGTGGCTCAGCAGTTATAGCACCTGCCTTGCATGCACAAGTACGCAAGTTCAAACCCCAGCACCGCTTACACAGCGAAGTCTCAGAGCAGCAAAGGCCACGTGAAAAACTAAATAAAGTTGTTTCTCGCTTTCTCTCTCTGTCTCTCACTGTCCCTTTCTCTCTAAAAAAAAAAAAAAAAATTTTTTTTTTAAATTAGCTCTATGACATATATAACTATTTTTACCAGTAAATCATTTTACAGCTGGGGAAACGGAGAAACTCAACAAGTGATCCAAAGTTACATAGCTAATGCTAAAACCAAGCTTTTAGCCCAGGAAGTCTGATCTCAAAATTTTTGTTGTTAGCCACTGTATTATACTCTAGAGCTACCTACCATGATGCTAGGCTATTGTGCACTCAAAACTGTCCAGAAAAGACTGAGATGTGCTGATGGTATAAAATAGATACTAGATTTCAAAGACGTAGTACAACAATAATGTAGATCCCTCATTAACATTGTTATATACTAACTATATGGTAAAATTGAAATATTTGGGGTATATAACATTGTGGTAAATACATTATTAAAACAACATATTATTGTTTCTCTATTTTGTTTAATGTGGCTACCAAGAAGGTTTCTGGCTTCAGTGAATGGATTCACCAAAGGAGAAAGAATCATCACTCAGAAGGTTTTGGAAGGAATTAAATTTCTCATTTTTGCTTTGTAAATGTGTATCCTAGAGTAGAATAAGTAACAACCAAGAGTTAATTATGGGTTAGAAAAATATATTTCTCAGGATCAACTGATAAATAGACCATGGGGCAAATACAGGTGTGTGTATGCTTGTGTGAGTGTGTACACTTGCACATAATTCCCTGAAGCTAGACCATCAGTAAATGTTCTTGCTGCCAGAAAAGACATGAAAACCACCTTTATCAATTTATAGAATTTATAGGTTCTAATACTAATGAAAATAGGCAAGACCATCTAGTTTCTCTGAATTAAAAGTATGCCCTAGGAGGACTTAAATGGGCTTTCCCACAAAACTCCCAACAATGAGCTTATGACTAAGCAACTTCTACCGAATGAATCCTAGAATTGAAGAACGTGTATGGGATAGAGGATACCAGAGAAATAATAGGTAACTCGTAGCATATTTTCACAATTCCAAAGAACTTCTTTTTTAAACCCGTGTGTCCTCATGCATGCAGGCAAGCACCGTAACCACTAAGCCACCGCTCCAGCCCCTCCAAAGAACTTCTAATATGACTAACATACCTGAGATGATAGGCTGTTGATTTAGCTTTTTAAGAATGTTCCTGAAATCCTTTTATCCAGCAAGGGAGCTTTAAAGTATAAGCTAAGAGGGCCTGTTAGAGTTTGCTGATGAGAGGTACTGAATTCTTGAGGTATAGCAGACTCTGACTCACCATTTGGTCCTAAAAAATGAGGATAAAGAACTAAACTCATAAGACATTCCTTATAAAATGGGAAGTAATAAGAAAATCATCTTATCCTCCTTGACTTCCAAAGACTGAGTAGAGACAAAAATGGGTGGATGTCTCCAAGAACAGTCATGACAAGAAGAGTGCAAAGCGAAGCTAGAGCTGGGTGCCATGATGCGCACCTGTAATCTCAGCAGCTCAGGAGACTGAGGCAAGAGGATTACAAGTTGGAGGCCAGCCTCAGCGACTTAGTGAAGTCCTGAGCAACTTAGTGAGACCCTGTCTAAAAATAAAAAGGACTGGGGATGTGGCTCAGTGGTTATATGCCCCTGAGTTGAATCCCCAGTACCCTCCCCACACACACAAAAAGAAAAACTAGTAAATCAATGCACATCTTTGGTCTTCCCCATCTCCAGCAAAGCTGCTGTGATGTGTGCTATCAAGAGGCCTCATCCTCAATACTACCCCAGAGGGAAGAGGGAGACAGGAAGTCAGAGAAGCAGCCAACACCTTCCAGAACTCACTCACTCTTTCCTTCTTTCTTTCTCTCTTTCTTCTTTCTTTCTTTCTAAAGAAAGAGGGGGAGAGAGAAACAGGATCAATTTTATTTAGTTTTTCATGTGGCTTCTGTTGCTCCGGTACTTTTTTGTGTACATGGTGCTGGGGTTCGAACCCGCATCCTCGTGCATGCCAGGCAAGTGCTGTAACTGCCAAGCCACCACTCCAGCCCCCAGAACTATTTTTTTTTTAAGCAAGAGGGACCATAAGAAAGAGAGAATTAATTTTTATTTAGTTTTTCATTTGGTTTTCCTTGCTCTAACAGTCCCCAGAACTATCTATCTATCTATCTATATATATATATGTACATATATATATATACATACATATACATATATATACATATGTATATATATATATACACTATATATATAGTGTGTGTGTGTGTGTGTATATATATATATATATATACCCCCTTTTTTTTTAAAGTTAGCCCATTCTTTAGGCTTTCTGTAGTTCCAACCCTCCAGGACAATGAGCGGAGAATGGGCAGGACTCCAGTAACTGCACAACCTTGAGCAGTAGCCTGCAGGACACAGCAGGAGGTTTTCAACCCAGGGATGCATTTAGAAGACACAAAGAATTAGAGGATTCAGGTTTCAAAAGGGAGGACTGAGGGAGCAACCTTGCCAGGTAACGGAACCTGAACCTCCACAAGCGGAACCCCCCTTGAGTAGCTCTCTTTCTCCAGAGGAGATTAAGTGTGACCTTCCCTGCTTAGCACCTTTTCCAGAAAGGCCTCAGCAAGTTTTTAAAAGTCCGCAATCTTGGGGCTGGAGTGGTGGCTCAGCTGTTATGGCGCTTGCCTGCCAGGGTCGAGTATGTGAGTTCAAACTCCAGCACCACGTACACAATGAAGTCCCAGAGCAACGAAAGTTGCATGAAAAACTGAATAAAAAAATTGTTTCTCTCTCTCTCTTTAAAAAAAAAAAAGTATGCAATCTAAATTATTCCCATTCTATAGATAAGAAAACAAACGCTTAAAAAGATTAAATAACTTGCTTGAGGTTGCACAGCTCAGAGGCAGCAGGACTGGGATTTGAAGTCAGGAAGTTTAACTCCAACGCCTGTGCCAGACCACTGAACATGACACGTGACAAGCTTCAGAATGCAGTGCCTGGTTCTGGAAAGAGAGGAGGAGGAAACATCTCTAGGACCTTGTAGTGAGGCCAGCCTGTGCATCTCCCAGTATACTTCACAGTGTATTTAGATTGAATCAAGCGTACCCCAGATGCTCCTGTGTTAAAGTTTTGGTCTCCAGCCTGAGGAGATGGTGGAACTTTAGGAAGTGGGGCCTGGGGGAGGAAATGAGGTCACCAGGCACACGCCTTTGAAGGGGATATTGCGAAGATATAAGTATGATCATTATAAGAAAACATCCCTTCCCTGTCTTGCCTTTTTTTGCGTCTTTCGTGGTATGCTCCTGTCATGACACACTGTGCCACTGCAGACCCAAAGCAGACCCATAGGCCAAGCTACTATGGACTCAAACCTCTGAAACCATGAGCCAAGATAAGCCTTCCTCCATCGAGGTTGTTTATTGCAGATATTTTGTCACAGTGCCGGAAAGCTGACTACCAAACAATGCATAAGAAAAAAAAAGCTGCAAGAAGTGCTGTAATCCCAGCAACTCGGGAGGCTGAGGCAGGAGGATTGCAAGTTCAAGGCCAGCCTAGGCAGCTTAGTGAGACCCTGAGTCCAAATAAAAAATAAAAACAGTTGGGGGTGTAGCTCAGTGGTTGAGCACCCCTGGGTTCAATCCCCAGTACCAAGAAAGAAAGGAAGGAAGGAGACTTAGGGAAACTGATAAAATCTGCATGAAGAATACTAATGAGATTTTATTTCAATGCTCAAGATTATTAATAAAAGCCCTGAAATAGCAACGTAAATGATTTCTCTGGGAAGGTTTTACAAATCTTTCTGTCTTGGGGTATGATATGAAATGAACAAATCACCCTGTACCATTTGCGCTTCATCCTGGGTTAGTGGGTAGAGGAAATGCAGTGCCTCTGGAATCCTCACTGCCGGGGTTCAAATCTTAGTCCTGCCACTTATTACCGTGCACCTTAGGCCATTCACTGAGTCTCTGTGCTTAGTTTCTTTGTCTGTAAATTGGTATTAAAGGTATTCCAAATCTAGTTGACTGATTTGCTGCAAATATTACATCATATCAAATAAAGCACTCAGAGCAGTGCCTGGTACACAGCAAACCTGATAGAAAAAGTCATTGAGCTGCCTGCCAGTCTACATCACAGGAAATGGCTTCGCTTTGAGTTTTGGGAGACAGAACAGGCCCAAAGATCGTCTAGTTCACTAGTCTGAAATCTCAGCTTCTATCAGAATCATCTGGAGGTTATATTTAAATACAGATTGCTGGCTCCCACCCCACCCCCCAAGTTTCCATTCACTAGGTCTGGGCTGGGAGCCAGAAATTGCATTTCAAACAAATTCCCAGGTGATGCTGATGCCTTTGGTCTGAGGATGACATTTTGAGAACCATTCTCGTTCCGCAGACGTGAAAGCCAAGGCCCAAACTGGAAAGTGTATTCATCAAGGTCACCACAGCCAGGGCTGAGAACTAAAGAAAATGGACTCCCAAGCCAGGCTCTTTTGATTCTGCTCAGTCCAAGCTTTGAGCTCCTCCTAGACACAGCTGGGTACTGCAGGGCCCTGCATAGATCCACACCTTCATAGCTGTGTGTGGCCCCCTGCCAACCACCTCACAGCCTCCAGGACGTTCTTGTCATCAGTGAAGTGAATGTCTGAGCTTAGTCAAAGCATCACATGACAAAGGCTGTCAGCCTACACAGGTATGGAGGAAACCATGGCACCAACGGGGATTTCTCCATGAGGGTTCACAACTACATAGTTCATTCTAGTGGATGGTTCCAGAAGGGAAGCTGAGGAGACAGTGACACAGGAGGGCATCAATGAGCATTAATGAGGACAAGAACAGGGCAGGCATGAAGTTCAAGAGAAGAGTGAAGGATGTTACCAGATATACAGCTAAACAGTATTAAAAAGGTAAGAGACTGGGGCTGGAGCAGTGGCTCGGGGGTTACAGCACTTGCCCAGCTTGCACAAGTACACGGGTTCAAGCCCCAGCAGCCATGTACACAACTAAGTGTCAGAGCAACGAAAGCCATGTGAAAAACTCAGTGAAAATTGATATTCTCTCTCTTTCTCTCTCTCTCTCATTAAGTAGAAGACTTAAGTGCTGTGTTTGTACCTCAGCTCCTTCTAGTACCTGAGAAGCCAGATGTGGTTTTAGATCTCAGTGATAACTTCAGAAAACATTCCGATGCCTGTCAAGGACGTAGGACACTTCAGGGGCTGGAACTTCCTCATGTCTTATCACATTATCATAGACCCTAGAGGAGAAAAGTGTTTAAGAAATGCTGAGTTAACTTACCTGTCTCCAGGAAACCCACTGCGTAAGACCTGATTTCCGCAGTCAGCAGCCCTGCCTTCTCAGGTACTTCGAGACACGGATGATGGGAACAGAAAAGACCATATTCTGCTCCCCACAGCCACTGGGCATCTGCACCAGACTAGGTTCTGTAGGTTCTGCCTGCTGCGGTCCAAAAGGTGGGAGGAAGAAGGTGGTGATAGAGAGAAGCAGCCCTTTAGAGTAATTATCACTCATTCAACAAATACATGGTAACTATCATTTGTTGAATACCTACTATGATGCCCTGGAGAAACAACAAGTCAAACACTCTATGTTTAAAAACTCACAATCAGAGGGGGGAGACAGTTGCAATGACAGTTCATTATAAATTATTTTAATATAGTCATAATAATGGGTATGTACAAGATGCTGGAGGACACAGAAGAGCACACCTAAGGGAGTTCAGAACTTTTAAGAGGACACGTTCCAGGAGCTGACAAGTAACGAAACTTACCCTGACCTACTAACATCTCATCCCTTTCCCAGCGAATACTTGTATGCTTCCAGTTTAGGGACAGGCTTGGGGCAGGGGTTCCACTGGTCATCTGCTTCCTGTATTCCTGGCTGTCATCCTGAGTCAGTAATTAAAGACAGCGGCAGTAAGACCAAAGGATTCCCCACAAAGTACAGGTGGAATGCAGTTCATCCCACAGTGGGTAAAAGGCCAAAGCCTCTGGTGCAGAACGCCCTGACATTGCGCTCAGCGATGGCATCAGGAACGCCTCCTTGCCTGAGCAACTGTGCCAACACAAGAATCCACCTGAGGGTGGGTTCGTCCTGTGGTGTTCCAGGTGTAGGACGGGCGAGACCCAGGGCTTGGAGGCGGGAAGTAATTTGACACAGCGGAAGGGGAATCCTTCTCAAGCAGAGGTATTGATGTTGCAAACCACTGCTGCTGCATCTGAAGGAACCATAAACGGAAGGATGGTGTGCGAAAAATGTGAGAAGAAACTACTGTTATCACTCCAAATACATGGAAGGATGGTGCAGGGAATACCACAGAAAGCGGTGGAAGAAAGCTGAATGAAAAATAAAGCTTTGGCTTCAAAAAGAACAACATTTGATCCATGTGGAAAGAAGTGTTTCCACTTGCAGAATTTGTGAAAGTTGTGTGCACCAACCAGATTCTCATTATTGCCAGGACCGTGCCTGCAAGAAGCACATCTGTGCGACGTGCAGGGGGAAGGTCTGCATATCAAACACTACGAGCAAACGTCTGCGTAGACGTGCTGATGAAGTTTCCGGCTTTGTGTGGTTTTAGTTTCTGCTTTGAACTTTCAAGGCATAGCATAGATGTTCAACTTAAAAATAACCTATCTCAGGGTAAATGATTTTTAACCAAGACAACTGATCTGCAGTTTTAACCAATAAAGTCAATCTGTAGTCATTCTTTTGCTCTCAACAAGTTCTGAATAGCAACAGTGAAACTAATCTTTTGCTTCAAGTCATTCTTTTCCTTATAAGCATTTTATTAAACTAAATAACTGACAAATTTAATGAAAAAACATTTCCAAGTTCTGTATGCACTGGTTGCTTTTTTTGTTGTTATTGTTTATTTTGGGTACTGGAAGATGTTGCTTAACCACTGAGCAACATTTCTAACCTTTTTTATTGTTTTAAGGTCTGGCTAAGTTGTTGAGGTTGGTCTTGAACTTGAGATCCTCCTGCCTCAGCCTCCTGATTTGCTGGGTTTACAGTTGTGTGCCACCATGCCTGGCTTTATATGCACTTTCTCCTTAACATATTTTTAAGGGAGAAAGAGCAAGAGAGATAATCAACTTTATTAATTTTTCATCTGGTTTTCATTGCTGCGACACTTAGTTGTATGCGTAGCGCTGGGATTTGAACCTGGGTCCTCACACATGTTAGGCAAGCACAATACCACTGAGCCAAAGCTCCAGCCCAACCTTATTCTTATGGTTCTTATTCTCTCTATCAACTTTATTTATAGATACTGAAAAAGTAAGGAGATTATTGATATTTTGCTTTGAACTTGGCATCCAGAATTAGAATTCTTCCCTCATTTCCTTATTGGTGGCCTAGTTCTTAGAATCAACAGTCCCTTAATTAATTGCAGTTTAGAGGACATTTAAATGTTTGAGGCTGTTATTGCTGAATAGTTCCTTAGTAATTAATCCAGACCCAAATCAAAAACAGTTTAGATTTGTGATTTTTTAAAAATTTGTTCTTGAAGTCAAAGTGCCAGTTCTTTTCATACATGAACAGGAACACGAGGAATACCTGCGTGTCCAAATTTGAATACAATGGATTTCAGAAAAACACATATTATACATATTGCCTTGAATTCAGATTGTCATGAAAGCCATGAGAACAGAGTTTGTGCCTGTTGATTTGTAATGAAAATGAACCCCCCTTATAGAAAACTCTTTGAAGTTGAAAGTAAACTTTTTTTAACCTTCTTCCCACCTCTCAAAGAAATAAATAGAACAAAGAAAACATCATTCTTATAACATAGACTGCTAAGAGACTACTCTGAGATTTCAAATGAAGATTTTTCTTATTCTGCCTTCATATGTTCAGGACTTCTGCTTTAAAATTTTTAGCCTACTATAGGGAACCAAAAGGGTACTCTCTATTTCCAAGTGTACTATGTATAAGTATGTGTCACAGTAAAAGATGTAGAATGCTGTAGATAATATACACGGTAGAGACATTGCTTTTGTTGTCTTAAAATTACTGTAAAAAGTTGTAAAGCTTTAACCATACAAGGCTTTCCAAATAGTATTTTTTTAGAGAGAGAGAGTGAAAGAGAGACAGAGAAAATCAATTTTATTTATTTTTTCATCTGGTTTTTGTTTTTCCTACAATTAAATGTGTATGTGGTGCTGGGGTATGAACCCTGGTCTTCATGCATGCCAGGCAAGGGCTGTACCACTGAGGCACCACTCCAGCCCTCTAAATAGTATTTTTATGTTATTTGAACATATCCAGAACGAACACAAGGATAATGCAAAGTAAACAACAATATCCCTAGGAATAAGAAAAAGAAAAAAAAAGAACTCACAAAAGACAGAGGAGGCACCAGAGGAGGAGAGTATTTGTGAATTCATCTGCAGAAGTGAACTTCTGCTGTCCTATTGGGAAAAGTTAAGAGGCAATTGTATTTTAGAAATGTGAGTCCTCAGATGAGTGGGCATGTATAAGTATGGCAGGGGAGTGGCAGAGTTAGGCAGGGTGTGGAATATGTGTAGATGGGCATGTGCACAAATCTGACAGAGAAGCTAGTGCCCTCTGAATCTGTGAGGATATGTGCTCTTGTGGTCTTGTGGCTTGTCAAAATAACACAGAAACTATTGAACCAGCGTAGGTGTTCATCAATGGATAAATGGACAAAGAAAATGTGGTATTTATATACAATGGCATTTTTATTCTGCCATAAGAAAAACAAGGGGCTGGAGCAGTGGCTCAGTGGTTTCAGTGCTTGCCTGGCATGTGTGAGGTCGCGGGTTTGAACCCCAGCACCACACACAAAATGAAGTCTTAGAGCAATGAAGGTCACCTGAAAAACTAAATAAGATTCTTTCTCTCTCTCTCTCTCTCTCTCTCTCACTGTCCTTCTCTCTTTTTAAAAAGGAAAAATGAAATTATGTCATTTGCAGGAAAATGGATTGAACTAGAGACCATTATGTTAAGCGAAATCAGTTAAGCCTAGAAGGTCAAGGCCAAGGTCAAGATCAAGGTCAAGGTCACTTATAATTTTCTCATACGTGAAAGCTAGAGAAGAAAAAGGAATGTGGAGTTGTGGGGAGATCTCAATGAAATTGAAGAAAGATTAGTAGAGTAGAGGAAGAGGACCAGGGGGAGGGAGAAGGGGAAGGAAGGGAAATATTAGGGAATAATATTGGCCAAATTATATTATTATATTGGTGTGCGGGTACTAATGTGTAATGACAAATCCCACCATTATGTACAACTATAATGCACCAGTAAAAAAATTAAGAAAAAACAACACAGTGGGCAAGAACTAAGGTCAATACCTACATTTAAATTTGTGTGGACCTGAAGTAAGAATGCATGGTCTGTGGGGCTGGAGCGGTGGCTCAGCGGTTTCAGTGCTTGCCTGGCAAGCACGAGGACCCGGGTTCAAACCCCAGCACCACGTACACAACTGAGTGTTGGAGCAACTAAGGCCATGTGAAAAACTAAATAAAGTTGTTTTTCTCTGTCTCTCTCACTAAAAAAAAAAAAGAAAGAAAAAGAAAAAAGAATGCAAGGTCTGTACTGTATGTAGGTAAAGATGTGTGAATCTGTTTTGAGTGATTGCACATGATTGTACAAGAATTCATGGAAGGGGGCTGGAGCAGTGGCTCAGCACTCACGCACTTGCTGCCATATGCAGGGACACGGGTTTGAACTCCAGCACCACATACACAACAAAGTGTCAGAGCAACTAAAGCTATAGGAAAAACTAAATAAAATTGATTTTCTCTCTCTCACACTGTCCCTCTCTCTTAAAAAAAAAAAAAAAAAGAATTCATGGAAGGAAGGAAGTCCCACACCCCACCAAACTCTCTTGGTTTGAGACTTAGATTCATTAGCAATTATCTGAATTTCCTAGGGATTTCACATTATGTTATGTTGCTATTTTTTTTGCTGTATTTTTTTGGGGAGGGGTTGTTTGTTTGTTTTGAATGGGGAGTAAAAGGAATAGGATTTATTTAGGAAGAAGAGCAGAGTCTCCGCAAGGCAGAGGGGCACCTGGAAGTAGGATACCCATCTTGCTGTTTTTGAGGTTTATTTTTTTTTTAAACCTAACAAGAAACAGACCCCAGAGTTAGGTTCCTGGAGCCTTCGCACTTACATGATGGAGATGATACTTTAGCCTCTGGATGAATATTGCTCACTTGTTGATGAGACCAAGAATTAAGAGAATTTTGGAAAATTAAAGACTTCTGTTGTGAACTAAGTTGAGGTGGACGTACCACTGAAAGAAAGCAGAGAACACTCAGAGAGAAGGAAGAGCCACTGAGGGTCACACAGGCCAACAAAGCGGAGTAATAGATGAAGTTTGATCAGAGGATGAACAGATAAAGACTTTAGGCTTTGAAAGCCCTAATCTGAAAGAGAAACTTTGGGAAATTTCCTGTACCTGTGACTCACAACAGTGAGCAGCTCAGAATTCAAGAAGCTCAGTGCAAAAACAGGAGGCAGAAAGGAAGGTTCAAGTTTCATGAGTGGGTGTCTGGAGAATCCGCAGACCTCACAGGTAGCTTTTACCTCCTGCACCATTTGCAGTGCCATAGTTTGGACACTGGTGACTAAAAATCTAGTGGTTGCTTCTTTTTTATTTTTATTTTTTTAAAGAGAGTTAACTTTATTTTTTTTTAAATCTGGTTTATTGTTTTTTTTCTCCATTTAGTTGTGCATGTGGTGCTGAGGATTGAACTGGGTCATCAGGTACGCCAGGTAAGCACTCTTACCGCTGAGCCACCCCTCCAGCCTCTCTGCTGGCTTCTTGATTTTGACATGTGATAGTACATTTCAAACCCACATCCTGATAGGCTTCAAAGAGAGAAGAGGACGAAGTGGTCCTTTCCTCTGCTACAAGACCTACAGCCAAGGAATTCTGTCCTCAAGGGGTTTATTTTAGTCAGCTTTTTTGCTGCTGTGACTAAAAGACAATATTAGGAGGAGAAGTTTACATAGGGGCTCACAGTTTCAGAGGTCTTATTCTATAAAAGGCCAACTCCTTGGGGCTCAAGGTGAGACTGAACATCACGCGGAAGAGTGTAGAAGAGGGAAGTGTGTCCTGGCATCCTATGGGGAAGCAGAAAGAGGCTCCACCCCAGATAAAAAATATCTACCCAAAGGCAGCCCCCAATGACCCACCTCCTCCAGCCACACCCTAGCTGCCTTCAGTTGCCAGCTAATCCCTATCAGGAGATTCATTCACTGATTGAGCTGAGACTCTCATAACCCAGTCATTGTACCTCTGAGCCTTCCTGCATTGTCTCATATGAGCTTCTGGGGGACATTTCATATTCAAATCATAACAGGGTTGAACCAAAATATTATTTTCTTAATGACAGTGAGATTGGTGGTTATTACCTAATACTTACTCAGCCACCAAAATGGGTTCACTTCTGGGCTGGGGTGAAGCTCTGAGGTAGAACACATACCTAGCTTATGCAAAGTACTGGGTTCAAATCTCAACACACACACACACACACACACACACACACACACAAAAGGTGGGTTGGCTTTTGTTCCAGCTAGCATAGAAGGCTTTCAATTAAACTTATTTCATCATTAAAAATGTTTAATGTTTCTTCAAAACGTTTGTCATTGTGTCCTTACTTTTTGACTTACATTCTGGACTTTCTGAGGGCATGGACAATATTAATGTGATCAATTCAATAAAAATACAATGAGCATTATGTATGGCCAACCATGAGCAAGAATACCAGGATGAAGAAGGCATGGTCCCTGACCTCAGACACTTCCTGGCTGATGACAGCATCCCAAACCCCTGCTCACAAAACAAGTACAAAACCTTTAGCTGAGCGCGGTGGCACACGCCTGTAAACCCAGAAACTCAGGAGGCTGAGACAGGAGGATTACAAGTTCCAGGCCAGCCTCAGCAACTTAGTGAGACCCTGTCTCAAAAAGGGCTGGGGAGGGGCTGGAGCGGTGGCTCAGAGGTTTCAGCGCTTGCCTGGCAAGCACAAGGACCTGGGTTCAAACCCCAGCACCATGTACACAACTGAGCGTTGGAGCAACTGAGGCCATATGAAAAACTCAATAAAGTTGTTTCTCTCTTTCTCTCTCTCACTGTCCCTCTCTCTTTAAAAAAAAAAAAAAAAAAGGCTGGGGATATGGCTCAATGGTTAAGTGCCCTTGGGTTAGATCTCCAGTTCCAAACAAAACAAGTGAAAAACCTTTTTTATTTTTTTACTGTAAAATATATTCTGCTTTATTCTGTATTTTTGAGATTGTCCACTGGCTAAGAAAATTATGTAAAAATATGAAGAATAACTATGTGCTTTTGGCTTGAAAAGTCTATCATGTTTACTTGCTAACACATTTTTGTTAGCTGCCAGACATGTAAGGCCCAGGATGCACCATTCATACACATGCCTTCTTCATGTGCTTGAGGGAGATTTGGGAGCATGTGCTAGACTTTCTGGGTGTCTTTTAAACTAACTTTAGCAGTCAATGACTTGAAGAACATAGCACTAAAAGCTACCTAATATCTTATTATTTTTTTTTAACTCTCCACTCATCCTTTCAAAATTCTGTTTGTGGCAAGAGTCACTTCCAGGTGACTCTACGGGCTGAAGGCTGCCTTTCTAAGTGGTGAGAGTTTAATCTTCACTCTCCACTACTTCAGCGTCTGCTATTTCCCTTGAGCTTTTATTTCCATCCTCTGGTTTCTTTTTCTTCTTTGTCTTTCGTTCTAAGTTAAACTGAGCAATCTCATCATTTTTCTCCATAATATATTTTATCCATTATCTTCTAAGTAATATATTTCACTGTATGAGTTCCTTGAACGAAAGAATTTGAAATGTGCAGTTTGCCTGTGCAAGGCCCCAGGAGTGAATTATGGCTAAGAGTTTGACATCCTCAGAGCTAATTGTGCTGCTTTTCACACGTCTGCTGCTAAGAAAATCACTGCTGTTCCTCAGCCTCTGCCTCCTCCTCCAACACTAGGAACAACCCAGGAAGGTGCACCAGGGAAGAAAAGAGGCAGCTGCCCAGATAGTCAGGTCAGATTCATTTATTTATTTTTTGAGAAAGAGAATCAATTCTATTTATTTATTTTCTCGTCTGGTTTTTGTTTTTTCTCCACATAGTTTTGTGTGTGGTGCTGGGAATCAAACCGTGTACTTTGCGCATACCAGACAAGCCCTCTACTGCTGAGCTACCTCTCCAGCCCCCTGGTCAGATTTTTCACAAAATCTTTGTTATAATAATGAAAACAGACCTCTGGTGCCGGGAGCCAGCCCCAGCAGAACTCTTGAGTCCCCGAAGGAAGCGTGGAGTCAGCTCGGAGGAACATCTCAAACCTCCAGGACAAACTGCAAGCAGACAGAGTTCCCCGCTTGAGCAAAATGCTGTCTGTTCTTTATTGTGATGTATTTTTATACAGGTAGCAAAACAATATACTTTCATTAACTGTTTCGTTACATTTGACTTCTTTTTAAATTTTTCTGTATTCTCTGACATTAGCCATCAATACAACATACTTCCTTGACACATTAACCACAATGTTTCTTTTTCTTTTTCCTTAAGTGTCTTTTTTTTTTTTTTTTTT
>PVKS010003004.1:49870-109712 GCA_004027875.1 Aplodontia rufa | reverse complement strand
AAATTACCAACTTCCCCACCAAACTGTCTTTCTCTGTGGGTTTTCCCATTCTCTGAGAGTCTTCACAATTTTCCCAGGTTTGAGATAGCAGATCATAGAAGGTTTTATCCTTTCCAGCTCCTCCTAAACCAATCCAGATGCAGCTGTTGTGTTTCTCTGTGTTGATTTTGTTCCATCTTTTAAACCACTCTAGCCTAGCGGTTCTCCCACTTTGATCCCAGAATCTCTGGGAATCCCTGATACTCTTTCAAAAAATGCCCGGGGTAAAAACATTATTTATGACAACACTAAGATATAATTTGCCTTTTTCATTCTTTCTCTCACAAGTTTACAACGGGAATTTCCAGGATTGTGGTGTATGATACCACAACATGTTCGACAGCTGAACGTATGATAATTCAACTGGATTCTGTTAAGTTGGACTTTCAGTAAACCTGCAGAAAAATAAAACTGTCTTTTTCTCACCGTAATTTTAAAATGTGGATATATTTTCATGAAAAGTATTTTTATATTAATGTATTATGGTTTTAATGTTTTTAATTGATTTAACAAAATGTTAATATTTTCCATTTTAACTACAAATACAGTAAAACATTGACACAAAAATCCACATAAACACTAGGTGTGGTAGCACACACCTGTAATTCCAGTGGCTTGGGGGCCAAGGCAGAAGGATTGCAAGTTGAAGCCCAGCCTCAGCAACTTAGCGAGGTTCTAAACAACTTAGAGAGACCCTGCCTCAGAAAGAAAAAACGAACAAAAAGAAAAGAACTGTGGATGTGGCTCAGTAGTTAAGCAGCCCTGGCTGGGTTCAAACTCTAGTAGCAAAAAAAAAAAAAAAAAAAAAAAAAAAAAAAAAAAAGAAAGAAAAAAAAGTCCACGTAAACAAAAGCACTTTGAATCCTCAGTCATGTTTCAAGTATAAATAGTCCCAAGACCAAGGCTTGGGAATTGCCACACTCATCCAGGTCTTTATTGCCTTCTCAATGATAGTCTCTTGTCCTTTCCTCTCTATCTTCTTAAGAATTCACCTTCTCAAGAAAAAAAAAATTCAGAGTATCTTTTCCCTATTTGGAATCCAATAATTTCAGGAATCTTTAATTCTTCTAATATTTTTCAACTTTATCAATTCTCCAAAATTATCCATGTCAACTTCTCTAAAAAAAAACCATCCACTATAGGCAAGCCAATTACTCTGGCCCCGGAACATACGTTAATTCTCTCTTCCCAACTTTCGTTCAGACTGTTCTGATTACATGCCCACCCTGGGGAATCAGCACCGCTCCTGTGCTCAGCATCAGGCAGCGTGGACAAGGGCTCAGTTAATAGAACGTGCTTGAGAGTGTGCCTTGAACTCCAGCTACTGGCTACACAAGGTGGGCAGTTAACTGCTGGAACCATAAAATGGAAAATAAAGTGCAATTAGTATCGACTCCACATGGGTCTGGTGAAGCCTACATGAGTTCGGGTTTAATAAACATAGGCTGTGTTAAGCACTGTCGCTGTGTTCTAGTTTGCAAATCCTGCTGAAGATTCCAGCTTTTCCAAGTCTCTGAAGCCTTCTTGATCTTCTTTGTCCAACACTGCTCTCTCCCTGTTCTGTTGCATTCACTGACCAGAAAGATCCCCATTTTGACTTCCCCAGTAAAATAAGAAGTGGCTGTGTGAAGTAACCTTGTCTCTTTCTTCTTCTCTCTCCACATACGTATCTGTTTTCCGAGATCTGCCCGGAGCTGTTACATCTGATTCAATAAATTCAACGTGTGTGTCACCGTTTCTCTGCTTTCCATAAAACCATACACATAAACCAATTCTCAGCTGACAGGGAACAAATGCATGTGTTTGATCTATAACCTTTACTTCATCTCAGCCTTCTCTGAACAGCTTAGGCAAAGTCTTCCTCTAGGATAATAACTCCATTCATTTGAAAAAGGAAACTCAAAACAGGAAACATTTCATATAGAGAGGCAGATCTGATGATAGAATCATCCAAACTACACAAAAAGAAGGCCAAAGGCTGGTTGATCCTGGCTGCAAATCAGTCCTACTGTGAAATGACTTTCAGCCGTCCCCAGCTTCTCAGACATGGCCTGGGAATTGACAGGCTTGAAATCTGTGGTGGCCGTGAATTGTTACCAGGAGTGGAAATCTGCCAGCTAGGAGTCCAGAGTCACCCTAACTTGTTCTGAGGTCAGGGAAAGCTGCTTCACGACTGAGAGCTGCTCTTTTGCTCCAGAGATCAGCTTTCTGGTCTGCTAAATGGGCCGGGCTTGCTGAGGGATCAAATTAGATAAAAATGCACATTTGTGCCTTTAATAAAATTGAGGTGTAAAGCTGAAATCAATTTAACATGAAAATAACTTTAGAGAATAAAATTCCAAAAGATTTGTATGTTAGCTCTGAGTTATCCTTTTTTTTTTTCCTTAAAAGAAAGAATAAAAAGCCCTATTCCTAAATGACCTGGTATTTATTTTCTTTAAAGCATTCTGGAAGGTAAACGCTTATGCACTGGGGCTTTACAGTGCTATAGACAGCATGCATCAGGTATCCTTTTTTTTTTTTCTTTCTTTCTTATTTTTTCATACTGGGGATTGAACCCAGGATCACTTTACCACTGAGTACACCCCCAGTCCATATATATATATATTTTTTTAATTTTGATACAGGTTCTTATTATGTTGCTGAGGCTGTCACTAAATTGCTGAGGCTGGCCTCGAACTTGCAATCTTCCTGGCTTAGACTTCTGAGTCGCTGTGGTTACAGGTGTGCCTGACACATCAGGTCTTTTCTAATAGCAAGTATAACACTTAAGAAAAAATGGCATTTTCTTAAAAGCTTTTAGGGATCTCTGTGAAGTGCCACACTGCGAAGGACTTTTCAAAGAGGAAAGAAAGTCCATGTCTACATAATATTCTGATGTAATATTTCAGATTCATATCAATCTTTTTCTCTTTACCTTGGAGGTGGTACAAAAAAATGTGGCCAAGAGTGTAAGATGTAGATAAGGCCAACTTGCCTGGGGTCAAAGCCTGGCTCAGCCACTTGGAAGCCAAGTGCTAGAGGGAGTCATTTAACTTCTCTGTGCTTCATTTATCTCACAGGTAAGATGTGTGCTGTGATAATACTTCATAGATTTATTGTGATGTTTACAGGATTGTTGCCCATCACGTCCATATGCTAAAATACTCTAAATTTAGTGCAACGATTTTATGTATAAAGAGTGCAGATATTTTGGGGTAATTAAAGGACACAGAGAACATCATTGTTCAGTGATGTCAATCAGATGCAAAAACATGTGCCTCCTGAGGCCCTCAAATCAGAGTTGAGAGGTGTATTTTCAGCTATGTTCTCCTGTTAAAAATATAGTATAGTGGTGCTCCACGGTTATGGCGCTTGCCTGGCATGCACAAGTACACGGGTTCAAACCCCAGCACCCATGTACACAATTAAGTGCATGTACACAACTAAGTGTCAGAGCAATGAAAGCCATGTGAAAAACTCAATAAAGCTTGATTGATTGTTTCTCTCTCTCTCTTTCTCTCTCTCTCTCTCTTTCCTTCTCTCTTAAAAAAATGTATGGTATAGAACAGTGCTTCTGAAATCCTGGGGTGAAGGACCAGTCAGTATTCTGCTTTATTTCCAATTTATTGTACACCAGTGTTTTTGTCAAATGCCATAAAAATGTCATGACTGTGCCAAATTGCTACAAGATTTCTGACTGCTTATTCTCACTGTCTGTTTATCTCATTGTGGACCAAGAACAAAAAACTCACGACAGTACATGCCCACAGCCCATAACTTGAGGGGCCAAGGTGTGATGCCCTGGCCTCTTCCCCTGCAGGATCAGCATCTAAACTCTCTTCCCAGGTTTGGAGAATTTGAAATCATACGAGATGGAGCTCCCCTCCTATTCTAGAAGCTGAAAAGTTCAGATACATATTTTTCCAAACTTTCTTTGCACCTAAAATATGGGCACATGCACCCAGGCAGAGTAGGTCAAATGCAAAGACTCCAAACTTCGAACCAGAAGCTGAGTTGAATAAGTGGAGAATATACATAATCCATTTGGGTGAGGCTGTTTGCAGATACATCCATTTCCCAAAGGGAATGGGAGAAACAGCTCCAGAGGATGCATTCCACTCTACGATTAATGATTGTATTAGTTACCTACTGATGCGCAACAAATTATCCAAAACTCAATGCATAAAGCAACCATGAACCATTTCTTTCTCTCGGTTTGGAAATTCAAGAATTCAAAACAACATGGTTGAGTAGCTGTGACTCAGAGACCCTTAAAAGTTTGTAGTCAACGTATCACCTAGGGTTGCAATCATCTGAAGGTACCGCTGGGGACGGGCATTGGTTTCCAAGGTGGCTCACTTGTATGGGAAGTTGGCGCTCCCTGTTAGCACAAGGCCTCAGGTGTGTTCGTGCTGCTTCTTGTATGACCTCAGGGCATAGCAACTGGCTTCCCTCAGAGTGTGCAATTCAAGAAAGTTTCAATGTCCTTTGTAACTTGGCTTCATAGCCACATGCTGTCATCCGTAGGGTGATGTGGTTGTGAAGAGCAGTCCTGGCTCAATGTAGGAGACAAACACCAAGATGCAAGGTTCACTGGGGCCATCATGGGCACTGAGTACCTTGGACAGGCTGTGGAATCTGAAGCCCTTAGCAGCGGTTACTGACCTAGGTGATCAGTTCAAACCATGCTCTGAAGCGTCCAACACGACTGAAATGTCTCCAAGCCTGATTCTTTGGCCCCCTAAGAAATTAAGTGGGTTACCAAATATGCTTTTATCACATTTCTTTTCTGTTAAATCACTTATATTTGACTTCAGTCTGTTTCAAAAACAAAACAAAAATCCCGTCTGATATATTTTGGGGCAGATTTAGTGATACATTTTTTCCTGACTTCCCTGGAAAACAATGTAGTACCTTTTTATTACTTGAAAAGTTTGTTTATAAAATATTTTAATATATCCTCTACTTCCAAGTGGACTACAGCCTTCTCACAGTGATTCACCTTTCATTGCAGAACTAATAACTCCTTTTGGTGGAGTTATTAGTACCATTATTAATGACTAAACCACAGAAATAGTCCACCAAAAATATCAATATTAGCAAAATTGATCTTCTAATATGTCTAGTAGAATGCCTTTGCATGTCATCTTTTCAGTTTAGGAAAATCTCTCCTGGCAAATGAGAATGGGAATAGCATTATGATTCAGTATTAGGAAACAAAATGAAAACACGTAGCACCACTTCAAAAACACCTTGGCATTATTTACCATATGTGAGCAAGTATGCACTCCATGATACACCAGTTCCCCTATTCAGTTTACCCTCAAAAGAAACGCATGCGCACATTCATCAAAATGTACATGCAGCCATGTCGCAAGCAGCACCATGCATAATCCAGACACAGAGGGAATGCTCAATATGACTCCATTTATATCAGGTCCAAAAAAAGAAAACAACAAAGAGAAGTTTATGGTATTAGAAGCAAGGGTGGTGGGCTGGGGTGGTGGCTCAGTAGTTACGGCACTTTCCTGGCATACCTGAGGACTCGGATTCGAACCCCAGCACCATGTACACAAGGAGGTGTTGGAGAAACGAAAGCCACATGAAAAACTAAATAAAATTGATTCTTTCTACCTCTCTCTCACTGTCCCTCTCTCTCTCTCTTAAAAAAAAAAGTTAGGGTGGTGCTTACCCATGGGGGTGGGAATGGTGTGAGAGGATAAGAGAGGGACTTCTGGGATAATGAATGCTCTGGTGATTATTCATTTCTTGATATGAATGCAGGTCACGTGAGTGCATTCAATTTGTGAGAAATCATCAAACTCTACACTTGTAGGGAATATACTTTCATTTATATGGTATGCTTGCGTATAATATAAACAATTCCTGTCTTGGTGAAAGGTTTCTTTGAAATCATTGTGCCTATATATGTGACTTGCCATTTATCTTTTTGTTTTCCTCATTTTTATGAAAACAATAAAATAAAAATAAAATAAAAAGTTTTACTAATTAGTAAACTTGTTTCTAATTTCGACACAAGTTTACGAATTAGTAAAACTTTTTATTTTGCAACATAAACTAATATATTGCTTTTATTCTTGCAGCAACTAAATGCATTTACTTACAAATTTACTTGGATTTAGGCACTTCCTTTTGGGAGGAAGAAAGAAAAGGGACTTTTTACCTTTTTCTAAAATGAAGAAGCTGATTTTCCTCTGTTATAGTTTAGAATCCGTTACTTTTTAAACTTGGCAGAGAAATAATCCAAGAGGAATTTGCTGGGACAACCTAAGTAAGTGATGATGGAGCTGGAGTGAATGTTTGGACTTCAAGAGCTATATATAACCATAACCAATGTGTTTAACCCAACCCCAGCAGCACCGAACAACACCTGCGATGTGTGTCCCTTTGGATGAAAGTTGTGGCTAACTTGTTTACTTGACTGAATTTCCTGACCTTTATTTTAACATGAGCCTTAAAGGAAAGAAATATTCTTTGCAAAAACATTTTATTTGGAATCCTGGAAAAACTTCTAAAGGACAGTTCAGCCACTTCATGACACTATGACTAGATTTTTAGCACTAAAACTTAGCACACATACAAAAAAAAAAAATGCTTTCCTCAAAAGTCTATGAACAAATCCAGATAGATTAGCCCATCACAAGTAGAATCTTTTGTTACAAAAAAGATTTTTATTTAGGGACAAATTCAGTTTCGAAGACTTTCCTTTTTATGACTTGTTGCTTTTGTTTTGAGACTATGTTGGGGATCATGCACAGACTTTCCAAAAACAATAACCACCTACTATCAGCCATAAGACGGAATAACAGCCATATAGCAGTCACACTCTGGGAACTAGTCCAGCTAAAATCAGCGTCTTCTAAAGCTATCTTTTAGGCTTTGATGTCAGTATATCTGATTTGGGATTCTTCCTTCAAGGGTGATAAGGAATAGCTCAGAAACATGTCTCGGGCTGCAAGATGGGCAGGTAGCTCAGTGGTACAGTGCTTGCCTAGCATGTGCAAGGCCCTGGGCTCATTCCACAGCACTGCCACCCCCAAACCCCCCCCCCGGCCGAAAAACAATAAGTCTTGGATTGGCCTAGGTGAAAATGAGTCCAGGAAATACTTCACTCCTGGCTCTCATACTTCTCAGTTATTTTACATTAATTTCAGTTTAAAATCCAGTAATTTAATGACTTATTCTCATTCAACCAGTATCAGTGTTTTAGGTTAGTTTTCTGTGCCTAACATGTTCTTTGTAAAAACATTTCTCTTTGCAATCCTGGGAAGAATTTAAGAGATCTGCTCAATCATTTTTCTAGGCTACCTATGCATACCTCTGACACAACATCCAACCTGTTTTTCTTTTTCATATCTACAGTATCTACCAGTTTTCTAGCACATGGTGGGTTCTTAATAAATGTTTGATGATCGGAAGAACAAATACATGATTGAGACCCTGAGCGGTGAAGAAGAGCCAGAGAAGATCCTTGATAGAATTATGAGCTGATACAACTGGACGGTGGATCTAGAGATGATAAACCCATTTCGTAGGAGCAAGTTCGTCCAGAGCATCATCTGGGCTGCATGAAGCCAGGGAATGCAGACCTACGGAGATGTCTTTGGGCATCTCACTAGAACTGTGCTGACCATTCTCATGCCAAAATCACTCCAGGTTCTAAGTCTTCAGAACCGCTTACTCAAAACACTTGTGTGGGGATGGCTGGATAAGTCCGACAGGTGTACAGGTGGCAGAGCCCTCCTGCTGGCTCCAGTCAATACTCCATGCTTTGTAGCTCCTGGCAAATCTTCAATCTTCATTCACTCTTTCCTTTTTTTTTTTTTTTTTTTAATACCAGGTACTAAACCCAGGGGTGCTTAACCCCTGAGCAACATGCCCAGCAATGGCGGGGGTTGTTTTTTGTGACTAGGTCTTGCTAAATTGCTTAGGACCTCTCTAAATTGCTGAGGCTGGCTTTGAATTCTTTTTTTTTTTTTTTTAAGAGAGAGGGATAGTGTGAGAGTGAGAGAGAGAGAGAGAGAAAACCAATTTTATTTAGTCTTTCATGTGGCTTTCGTTGCTCTGACATTTAGTTGTGTACTGGGTGCTGGGGTTTGAACCCGTGTACTCACGCATGCTGGGCAAGCGCCGCAGCAGCCGAGCCCCGCTCCAGCCCCTTGCTTTGAACTCTTGATTCTCCTGTCTCCCACCACCACACCTGGCTATTCACTCTTTCTTAATTCAAAATGTTTACTAAATGTCAACTATGTGCCTTGAATTGAATTTGTTATATAAATTCTTTACATGCATTTATTTCCATAAAATAAGAATTAAAATTTTCTAATAAATGGTTTTTAAGCATCACAACTCACAAAGGAATTCCACATGGGTGGGAGGGTCAGGTGCTAAAAGGAGAAACTAAGAGCATTGGAGCCACCAGGCCAATGGGCCTAAATGATTTTTTTGAAATTTCTGGCCTTCAAATTGATGACAACCAAATTGTGCTTCATAATTCATTAATCCATGAGACCCTTGTGCCAAAAGTGGTCTATGACATTGAGCCAGTAATTAAAACTCTCTGGATTTTAATTTCCTTATCTACAAAACGAGAATTGTATTAGTTGACCCTGTTGCTATCCATGACTTTTTGACCAATATCTTTTATTAATGGTTGTGAAGCTTTTCCTGTGTAAGGTTGGCCTCCACGTGGAGAATTCTGGATCACTTGTAGTCCCTCCACCTGCACTGCCACACCCATTCCTTGAACCCTTCTATTTAGCTGCTGCAGATGACGTCCAATGAACAGGGTCTGCCTCTCTGTACTGCAGGAGTCTTAACACAGCCATGGAATTACCAGTGCCAGGAAATTAACACTCTCAGGAAGTCACTCTCAACCAATGCTGACCAGAGCTGGCACGGAAATACGCACACTTCCTCACCTCGTCAAAGAATAGTTCTTCGGAGGAAAAATTCTTCAGAATTCTGAAATGGTATGCACCATTCCCCAAAGTTTCCCCATGAAACTGAGCTCCATTTGTTCACTGTGGTAGCTGCTTAATAACTCAGAGTTTACTTGCTGCTTCGCTTCCTTGTATTAGTTTCCCAATAAGTCAATAAATATTTGAACTTCAAAAAACATTGAAAAATCTAATTCTTTAGAGTCACCTCACATTGCCAGTGTACTTTTACTGTTAGGAGCTACATTGAATAAGATTTAAGAAACATAGCATCAAGATAGCATATTGCCTATCCTGATGCTCAGAAAGGAAGGATGTGTGCCTATAAAAACAAAGCAAATGAAATAGACAGATAGCTAAATTCCAGTTGCTGGGAATAAACCATTTGCCCCTGGTGTAAAGAGAAATCCAAACATGGAAAGTTATGTGCTCTCACATTTTTTTCTATCAAAATTGCCCCTTACCTAAATTCCCCTAATAAATGTTCTTGTAACATATTTGATTTCATAAAAAAATCCCTGATTCAATACTTGCAAAATCATATCAGCACCCTGATTTCTACATTATTCTGTGCATTTTAGATTGAATACTTAATTATAAAAATTCTTACCATTGTTCTCCTTACAAATGTAGCATTCATGAGCCAGTACCAGCTTGTTAAATAGAAATAATTACATCTTCAAACTGAGGGATAGTTTATAAACTCATAGAATATAGAAAAAGTGGAGACCATAATATTAGCAAGCAACTCTTCCTCCCTCAAAAACATGACTTTGATACGAATCCACTGAAGTCTCCTCTGAACAGTTTTCATCCCATTCGGAGGCAACAGGTACGATTTCAGCATAGGTCAAGAAGCCTGAAAAATAGTTAATCAGAGCACCGAGCTCTTTACTTCTTTTTTCCTGTCCTTTCGTGATTCTAAAACTGTCTCCCTCTGAGCCAAACAGCCCTGAGAGAATTCAAGGTAAAAGTCTGTCTTCAGGGTAACAAAAAAAGAGAGCCGTTTTTAGTCGTTGTCCTCCACAACACAAGCCACCTCCCTCTGTCTTCCTGCTGTCCTAGCTCAGGGGAACTAGGTCAGTTATATTCAGTGAGTCTCTTACACAAGCTTTCATTGAGCAAAAATCTCTAGCTAATGTAATATTTTCCAGTTTTCTAGACGAAGAATCCAATGTGAGCACTTCCCTTTTGTCCCATTTGGAACTGGAGTTTTGTTTCTGGCAGAGGCTTTGTGTGTGAATATATCAGAGATTTTTTTTTCTCTAGGCACATTATCAAATCCAAGTTCTGTGCAAAAAAGAAGTCAGTGTCAACTCTAAATTAGGAAGTAGTTAAACTGAGGTATAAATATATATGAGATATTACTGGAGGAAGACCTTAGAAAGGTAATATAGCTAAGAGGCCATTTCCTTTTTAATTTTAGGACACATTTAAAGAACCTTTTAAAAATATGTCAAATATAGAACCATTTGGCCCCTTGGCACATGTCTGTTCTCCAGGAGCACAGTGGCCTCTAATAAGCCTTTTCCAGTTTTCCTGAGCATCAACCAGTTAACAACATGAGTTCCCTTAAGATTCTCTGGGGGCATAGCTAACAGCATTCCTGGTAAGTGCTGCCTGGACATAAGTTTATGTGCATTGAGCCAGGATACTCAAAAGCTTCAGAAAATCATTTCACGGACATGAAAAGCTATTGTGTTGGTTTCTTGTTCTGTTTTTAACATTGGGTTTGAAATATGAAGAATTCTCAAGATTAACTTGGCTTTTCAAGGAAATAGATCAGAAACTATATTTTTAGAAAACACTTACAGTCAATTTTAACTTTCAAATCTTAATTCTTATTCACCCTTTGAATCATTTTCTGTCATAACACCACACCCTAGGGAGAAATATTTCTGAGTCCTTGTCGATTTGACACAGGAAAGAAACAATGCGATTAGATCGAATGGGAGAAGTTGTGCAGATTTCAAAGCCCTCCATTTCAACAGCACCTGTTTCAGTTTCTTTTCATCATGCTTAGAAAAATGCAAAATTCAATGGATATCACCCCTTTCTAAAGCTTCAAATCATCCGACTTGATCCCCAATGCTTCTGCTTGAAAACAGAACCACAAAGCTCATAAGATTACAAACATCTTACTATATTTCTTGTCCTTTCTGGATGTGGAGATGAAAATTTCACAAGAAAAGATTCCCTGGGGTAATTAAATTTTGGACTTTGACTCTAAAATAAACAAAAAATAACAGAGATGCAATTGGTATTTTGAAATTAATAATTTATCTCATTCAAAATGTTCCAAAATATCAACTGAGAGGAAACAGTAATAAATAAAACAATTTTTCTTGGAAACATTTGCTCTGGCCTTCCCATAACACTCCTCTCCCTCCTCCTTTCACCTCCTTAGGGACTTTTGTCTCTGGGTTCTTCTCCATCCCAAATGTCCTTCACTGACCTTCAATGATCAGCTACCTTCAGCAGTACCAGGATCAGGGACTACACCCAAACTCCAGGAGTTTAAATGGCATTATAATGGATGAATAATAAAAAGTTATCAAATTATTAGAATAGCTCAGAAAGATTGCAGTCAATAACTTCATTTTTATACATTCTTTACATTTGCAATTCATCATGCAAACAATATCTCAATTCCTCCACTACTGTCACTGGATACTGTCGAGTGGTCTAGGCTCTGTGGCTTTCCCCAGCTCACCCAGAAATATCTGAAAGATGGTACAACAATGTTTTATACAAAATTATTTCATCGTATTAATAAGGAATGGGACACTAGTGAGTGCTAAAATTTTTATGGTGGCTTAAACAAGTAAAGGTTTACTTCTATCCTGTAGCAAGAAATCTGGAGGTGGGGAGAAGCTGGTGCGCATGCTTGTTGATGTCAGGGTCCGGACTCTGAAGTTCTTGTGGCATTCCATGCCTTTATCAGTGAGCTGCCTCAAGCTGGTGGCAACACTCTCCATTTAAGGCAGAAAGATGAGAAGAACTGAAAAGGGCAAAGGAGCCCACTTGTCCTTTCCATTAGGAAAGTAAATGCTTTCCCAGGGTCTCACCCCTACCCCACAGAAGGCTTCTGCTTAGAGCTTGTGTCTGCCCTAGGTGGCAGGGAGATTATGAAGTAAGCCTGGGGCTCTCCCACTTGCTGCAGTAGAAGTAGACCATTGGGAATGGGTGCTGAGCTAGCTAACTCATGGCTACATAAACCTCTGCTCATAAATAAATCTTAAAAGAGAAGACCATCTGGGTTCGCATTACCCTTTCACCTTGGCTGGGCTCACTGGTAATTATTTCTTTTCCCCACTTAGGTAGGCGAGATCTTGGAAGACACCGATTCCTGTGCTTGGTTTCCCAGTTTCTGGAGCCACACTCCATTTTGACAGCCACTGAGAATTCTTGTCATTCCTCTTGTCTTTAGCACTTGACTCCATGTCCTTTGTTGATCATTCCCCATCCTCTAACAACATGCAGTCCCCAAAGTAGCTAAAACTCACGTGGTCTTCTTCTAATCTGAGACACATGTGCCATTAAAACTTCTCCAGAAGTGTGTGAATTCCATTGCCATTGTAATTGTGGTCTTAACTTCTTCCATGCTTCCTGGGTCCTATGTGCTGTACTTTGCAATGAAAAAGTGTTACTGAAATCCTGCCAACATCATTTCCCAAACAGCAGAAAGACCCATCTAACGTTAGAAAACATTTCTCTTTTTAAAATGGACTAGGAAACCTTTGCCCAAGTGGCCTTCTAGAACTCCTATAGGAAACCGTGCAGGAAGACCCGGCAGGGCTATGCCTTAGAATTCAGCCTCCCATCCTGCTTTTTCAGCCTCCCCTCCCCAACCAGTTTTGTGTGAACAGTGCTCTGTGTTGGAAAGAGGCCAAAGAATTTGCAATAAATAAATTTGCTGCCTGTCTACAGAAAGATAACTTAACTGCCCTCCTTAGCCTTGCAAATTTGCCTCAGCACTGGGAATAGCTGAGGACTCAGTGATGCTACAAACCTCTGAAAGATTGTGTGCATGGAAATTTAGAAATCCTATGCTCCTGAACCTTCTGCATGCCTGTCAGAGAAACAAGTCACACAGGGAAAGTTCCTTTGCCTGCTTGCACCCAAACTTTCCACTGGTGAGGAGCAGGCACACACCAGAAATTTATTTGATGGATTTAAATAAGAGTGAAAGAAACAGATTATTCTAATCCCTTCCCATCATTCTTCACTAAAGACATTAGGAAAATGGAGGAATTACAGTTTTACCCACGTTCAAACAGAAGCAGTAGAAAGACAACATCAGGAGTTTCTTCACTATGTTGTAGACTTGAGCTATGGAAGGCCCAAACCACACATGTCATTTACAGATTAGTATTGCTAAAATTTCTATTCATTTAGATTAAAACTGAAAGTAGATTTTTGATAATTATGTTTTTATCCTTTTCACAACTGACTACTGGTCTAAAGATTATGAGAACCCAAAGGTCCATTTAGGTCCCGAACTTCTGATTCCAGTTCACTTTTTAACATTTAAATATCTTTTAGCATAAAATATCTTTTCAAAAAAAAACTATTTACCAAAATGCTCACAAAATGAAAACTTCTGATTTTATTTAGAATTTTATTGATAAACTGAGGAAATTTATTCTATTGAATTATCTGTTGTGAGCTTTACAAGTGAGTTCCCATTCAAATTTTTTTTTTTAATTTAAAACATGGAATGTAGTAAATCAGAAAATGTATGTAAACACGATAACACCAAACATGAGCAAAGCCCCAAGAGGACACTTGGGCCCTTTCTGGGAGAGTAAATTAGCATAGCTGGCTAGAGTCAGTTTGGCACTAGCAAAGCTGACATCTGCTTATGTCACTGCCCAGCAAGGATATTCCTGGTGCTAAAACTGCTGGTTGACAGATAATGACCTTTAATGCCTCAAGAAAGCAATCAGAGGGACATAACTAATTTTTTTTAATAAAATGAAGTAGAGTGGAATAAAATGGGATAGAAAATACCAAAGGGTGTTGCTTGTAACCAAAGTATTGGTTTGTAAAAATTTTGCAACGCTTTGTTATATTTTATTAAGGCCATGGTCAGAAAAACTTGTAAAATAATATTCCAGAGAAACTCTTATAACTGTTCATGTTTGAAATAAGAAAAATATTATTTCTACATTATTCCATGTTCCATGTAGAATAGTCACTGAAATATAAGTTCATTTATAATTACAATGAATACAATATCTGTGAGGCTTTGTTATGAGTGAATGAATACTAAAGAGCAATAACCATGAACAACTAGGCATCAACATGAATGAATCTTAAGTACAATATTGAGAAACACAAATCATAAAGGAACACATACAACAGATTCCTTTTATGTTGCCTGAGCAACATTCAAAATTTTAAATGTTTACTGTGTATAGACACCTTCATGTGTAATATAGTCATAATTAAAATAGATGAGTGATAAACACAAAATTCAATTTCACAACTACCTCCAAGACAGAGGGAGATGAGACTAAAAAGGGAAAAGGAAGACTTGACAGATACTGGTAATATTCTACTTGTTAAATGGTGCTGGGGGAATATTATCCCATTTCTTTTAGTGTGTACTAAATGTACATGTGTTATTTATGCTTTTACAGGAATGAAAAATGTCATCATTTAATATCTATGATCTGATATTTCCAGAATTATTCATCTTTTTTATTCATATTGTTCATATCAACAATACCACAAATTAATTCCTTAACAATGTTGCATACAGTTTTCTTTGTTCCATTAGCTCTATTTCAGATGCTACTTGTACCTTTCTTGTATATTTATGATGACACAGATTTCATTGCTTCTAGAGCTAAGTGAAATACAATATCCAGTGAGGTCGCGACATTCCGGGCAGGAATCCATCCTCTGGATTCAGTAGTTGTAATAAACATGCTATTTACATCTGTAATACATGAAGATGTTCTTCACCCGTTCACCTCATGCTCCTTTCGTTAACACCACTTCTTGCCTCCCCACAAAAGCATAGTACAGTAGGTAGGCCCTGGGAGTCATGCAATCCTCCAAACATGATCAAATGTGGACATATGAAAATTTATCAGTATCATTTTACTTTTTCTTCCATCTAGTTGTGTATGTGGTGCTGGGGATCAAACCTGGGTCCTTGCACACTCCAGGCAATTGTTCTACTGCTGAGCCACCTCTCCAGTCCTGTAATTCTCTTTTTAAAGTCAATGCAAATTCCATATTCTCCACAAAGCTTTTCCTGGTTTCCTCTCCCCATCTCCACTCAGAAAGTATAACTATTTTTCCCCTGAGCTCACCTACCTTTTCTTTTAAATTTAATTCTATTCCACACTATTTCACGGTTCTATGTGTTTGCAGCAACTGAAAATAAACATTGAAACGTGTTAAATATTGTAACATGAATAATTACAGTGACCAAAATTATTAAAATCATAAAGAGCAAACCATATCAGCCAGGATACTGATTTGCAAACAACATAGAGGGGGCTGGGCAAAGCATTAATGAGAAGCACAGGGAGGTTTCCTACAAGGGTGTGTGGAGAACCGGTTGGGATAGGAAGGAACCATGAGAGCTAAGAAAGAGGGGCTGCAGCAGGAAAAGTGGTCAGAACCCCTCCCCACTCTAAAAGACCTCCAGCCTTCTTGCCCGCCCTTGCTGCTTGACTTTGTGCAATGAGAAGGGAAGCAGGCGCCTACCTGAAAATGTCCTCACAGTAAAAAACTGCTTAATAAGAAGGCAGGGTAATTCTTAGGAAGAAGAACAAAGTGGGGAGCGGAGGGGTAAGAAAAGTCTTGCTGTGATCAGCAAAGGGATTGATGCTGGGGAGCCATAAATTAATAACTCTACCCTAAGCAAAGAAAATTATGCAGTATTTCCTTACCTTGGCAGTATTTCACTGCAGATGAATCTAATCCACAATTATCTTTTTAAAAATTTTATGGAGGAGTTGGGCTATTATACAATCATAAATGCATATGTAGTAACAATTTGATATGACTCTGATCCTAATCCAGAATCTCCCCCACATCACCAACACCCCAGTCTCTTGACTTCTATATTTCCTACCTGTAACAGATATAAATGCATATATACATTTATGTGTATATGTACACACATACAGGCATTGTTCAGAATTAAATGATTGCATAAGTATTATTTGCCTTCTCGAAGGAATAAAGAGTAAGCTACATATCTTAATAGAAATTTCAGCTAAATATGCACACACGTATACACAGGCACACATTATTAAATATCAACTAAGTAGCAGAAATTCTGCTTCTCACTAGCATTTTCAGGATAATAACAGTACAGTGAAACAGACAAATAAATCACTAATTTCCACACAGCATGAAAAGAGCCATTGTTACAGATAGGTGCAACCAGCTACGGAGGCCCTAGGGCCTGCGCCAAGGAGAGAAGGGTGCAGAGGGCTGACATCTTTGCCAGAAGCTTGCCAGGTGGACGGAGAGGAAAGAAGACAGCGTTTCAGACCAGAGGAATAGCACACGGGAAGAAAGGCAGGAAGCGGGGAAGGTGGTGGCAAGGTCAGGAAATGGCTTTGTGTGTGCCTGCAGCTTCCAGGGAAGAGTGATGGGAGATGAGGCGGGGTCCCCACTGTGAACAGCATTGTGTTCTGCTCTAATTGAGATGGGAGCGCTGTGGGCAACCCAGAGCCAACACGTGAAAGTGGTTTGGTTGTGTCAGGGTAAGTATGTGACGTGGGGAAAATCTCATATTTTAGAGTCTCAGGTGCTTCATCTGTAAAATGGGAATAAATTTGTTGTGAAGGTTAAGGGGACATAATTATGTTATTAATCAGCAAATAATTCTTAAGAGAACACACCTGTAAAAACATTTTAAATTGTACTCAATAAATATGAAAAAGGAGTGGAAGGAAGAAAGGAGGGGAAGGAGAAGTAAACGGGCCATTATGCTGTGACCTTAAGGAACAGGGCAGGGTGAGGTACGGACAGTGGAGTGGAAGAAAGGGAGTGGAATGGACTTAGTGTGGACACTGCCTAGAGCCCCAAGGAACCAGAGGTAGCCAGGGAAATGGCCTTTTGGAAGGAAGCATTAGATGTCAGAAAGTAAGAGAAACTAGAAGCAGTCGAGTGTGTACCATGCACTTTGCTTACACGTATTAGCTCATTTAATCTTCACAACACCTTTCAAAAGTCAATAATTACCATATCCTCCATGCAGAACGAAATGTAGACTCAAGGCGGTAATTTTACCAAAGATATTATAGGTAGTAAGTGGTAGAAATGAAATCTCCAGCTATTATCTCCACCATATCCACGCCCTTCCCACTACTCCAGGCCAATCGTTTTCAAGTTTCGGTAAATGACCCGTAAAAGCAGTGCAGCATCAATACTAAGCAGTTAGATTCCACCACTAATTCTCCATAATTGATGGAGTTTTTAAGCTTTTCTGATCACTCCCTCCAATTGCAGTTACTCTGTAAAGGAAAGAAAGTCTAGAAGAAAGGAACATGTAATAGATTACTGTTCTGCCTGGTGGTGTAGGTGTAGAGATGAGGAATGGCTACCAAGCTGAAGCTGAACCGTTAAGAGAACCTTATACTGTTGCCCAGTGGTAATGCCTCAACTCTTCCTTTCTCCAGTTAACATTCCCTAACCTACACAGCAAATGGAAACAAACAAACAAAACTTCAGGAATTTGGATGAGGAAATCCACAGGGTGAGAGAATAGTAGTGGTCACCCCCCTGGCTTTTGCACTGGCTGGATTTGAAACTTTATTTTCATGTGTTCATTCCCCATTAGACACTTAATAAATCTTCTTAATCTTTATGTTCTACTTAGAAACAAAAAGCTATCTAGTGACGATCCTCTTTAGCCAGTTTCTGCTATAGCAAACAAAATTGTCCCATGGAATTTGTGATTTAACCTATCTTGCTATTTCTGAGCTTGTAGAGGTGCATGTTCAGGTTAAAAATTCTCCTTGATTTGATCATTAGACATGTGTATATAATACATACATATTTATATACTGACAAATAGATACATACACTCTCTACACCAGTAAAGCAACTTTTCTTATAAGTTATACTAGTGGAAAGGATAGTACAGTATCTCTTTTACCTAAAAGTACTACTTTGCATTTACTTGTTTAAAATTACCCATAGAAAACAATTTTCCTGTGAAATCTATTAGACAATGTAAGAAAGCGTGGATATTATAGAAGGACAGGGAACATACACATGTCATTTTACATAATTGTGCTACATTCGCTTTCTTTGCTGAAAACAGTGCTTCTTAACTCTGGTTGAATTAGAATTACCTAGCATATTTTTTTAAAGAGAGAAGGACAGTGAGAGAGAGAGAGAGACAGAGAGAATTAATTTTTATTGAATTTTTCACATGGCTTTCCTTGCTCCGACACTTAGTTGTGTACATGGGTGCTGGAGTTTGAACCCACATTCTTGTGCATGCCAGGCAAGCGCTGTAACTGCAGAGCCACTGCCCCAGCCCCCTACCTAGCGCATTTTAAAATAAATACTCATATCTGGGCATCCCTCTCCACATCCCTCCTCCCCTACTCCTGAGTGATTTTAATTGAATTGTTTGGGTGGAGATCACAAAATAAAATTCTTCTACATGGAACATCAGTCTATTCTTTCTCATTAATTTATTTATTAAATCACTTATCTTAGTGTTGACTATGAGTACTTATTTTATGTTTTCAGTAATAATATACTATTATTTTATTTATTCCAGCTTTGGTTATTGAGAGTTCTCTTAATCCATTCTTAGACACATCCCATCATCATTGGTTAAAAGTTTATGGGACAAGATGTAGGTGCTCCAGGCTCATCTTGTTTATTTTCTGCCCTTGTCCTGGAATCCACCATTTCTTAAGAAGTCCTGCTTCATTTATTGGGAAATATTACAAACCAAGAACTGAACAATGTGTGTACCTGTTGCTTCTAGGGTTCCATTATTGTAGGGCCTCAGTGTGTATACCTTATTATGAAAGCTGTCTACCTTTTCCATTTAAATCTTTAACCCATCAACCGGTTATTTTTAATTCTCCATCTGATCAGTCCAATATTTTTAATTCTCCATCTGATCAGTCATGTTTATTCTTGTTCTGTCAATGCCTTGGTTGTTTTAGCCTGTTTTTTCTCATCTCCTTTATATGCCTCATTACTTTTTTTTTTGACAGTTGGATGTGTGGTGCAATAAATTTTGAGATGAAATTATTATGGGACTGAATGTGTTTTCCCAAATTCATTTGTAAAAACCCTCACTCCCAAGGTGAGGGTGTTTGGAGATAGGCTTTGGAGACGCAATTGCTTTAGATGATGTCATGGAGGTGAAGTCCTCATGATGGGATTAGTGTCCTTAGAAGAAGAGACCTGAGATTTCTCATTCCTTCACTCTCATTCTTTTTCCTTCCCTCCTTTCCTCTTCTCCTGCCTTCCATGTAAGGGTTTGGGAAGAAGGCAACAAGTCCTCAGCTCAGCAACAGCAGCACTGCTCTTGGACTTTTGGCCTCCAGAACTGTGAGAAATGTCAGTTGTTCACGCTGTCAAGCCTATGGTGTTTCGTTATAGCAACCTGACCTAGAACAAGCGCATTTTGTGCTTGGAGGTGAGCACACCTTTCCTTCTGCTACGCATTTGGTTTAGGAGTTTGTGATAATGTAGTCAGGACAGGATGGGTGTGAAGTGTCCTGCTGCTTGGGTGTGACTCTCCCCACTTAGCTTGGATTTTTGCTTTGCGCAACAGAGAGTCACACTCTGTGGCTGGATTCCACTCTTGGTTTCATTTGGCACTTGGTAGGGTGATGGAAGTGGAGGAGCTTGGGAAGGAGGTTTTCTCTGAAGTTCTTGTTAAGCCTCAGATTCAGATCAACCTGGTGAACTCAAGTCTTGGGCCTGTTATGTTCACAGTAAACCTGCTCCTCCTCTAGAGGTAACTGGGCCTCACATGTCTCCCCAGCACTCTCCCAGGGGCCTCACTCCATAGTTTGGCTTCTTTCTCCCTACATATTAAGGCTATTGTTTCTTTGAGATGACACAGAAGATAAGGCTGGCAGTGTTGGAGCAGTGGCTTCTATTCCTCTGCTCTAGCCAGTGTCATATGGTGAATTTCTCAGGCCTCAGTCTTCCTTGTGAGTGCGTGACTGAGATCCTACAGAAATATCCCACAAGACGATGCAACCCCTACACACACACACACACACACACACACACTTCCCAGGGTCTTGAAAGTCACACTCAACCTTTAAACAATTGATTAGAAATTTCCAGCTGCATCTTCTTTCTGGGTTACATGGAGTTAGGCAACATCTTCTTTGCAGGCCTTTTCTGTCCTCAGAGCTCAGGTTGTTTGTCCTACAACCTCAGTTCTCTCTTTCAAGAAAGTCATTCATTTCTCTTTTTTTTTTTTTTTTAAAGAGAGAGGGACAGTGAAAGAGAGAGAGAGAATCAATTTTATTTAGTTTTTCACATGGCTTTCATTGCTTCGTTGCTCTGAAACTTTGTTGTGTACATGGTGCTGGGATTTGAAGCTACATCTGTGCGCATGCCAGACAAGCACTGGAACCACTGAGCAATGCTCCAGCCCCAAGTCATTCATTTCTAATTTGCCATCCTGTTTTCTTGTCGCTGGTGTGGCAGTGATGGTCTCTTCAGTTCTCTTCATCTCCAAGCTTGTCTTAGCTCCTTTGGGGCAGCAGAATGCCTGAACAGGATAATTTATGAAACACAAGTGTGATCCTTACAGTACTGAAATCTGGGAAAGGGGCTTACCTCTGAAAAAAGACTTCACGCACTTCAACCCATGGCAGAAGGTGAAAGTCCTCCAGAGAACTAATGGGGGCCAAATTCATTTTTATAACAAACTCAGTCCTCCCACAATAATGACATGAATCCACGCCCTCACGACTAGACTAATCGCCTCTTAAAGTTTCCACCTTTCAACACTGTGGCACTGGGGATTAAGTTAACAACATGTGAACTTTGGAGGGCACATTCAAACCAGAGCAAAGTTGAAATCAGAAGTCGATTTTACAAACAGGCAATCTGACCCTCCACACGTAGTATTTCTCATAAAACGGAATAAGTATAGCTCAAAGGGCCTACAAGTTAAAAGCAAAAAGAGCTTCCAGTTCCCACCGTGCAATTAACCAGTAGTATGATTTTAAGCAAGGAAAGTGGATGATGAGGTTTAGTATGCCCACTACCCCAGGAGGAGGAAATGACACAGCCCTGTGAAAGTCATCTGAAAACTGGAAAAGTCATAGGATAAATTCAGGTATGATGTTAGATTTTATTCTTTAGTTGAAAGTTCTATGAGTCAAAAACAGAATAGGTGTTTTACACTGGTCAAATGAAAGATTTGATCAGTTTGGTAACATTTAATGAGCACCTACCATAGCTAAAACCTCTTCTATTCATTTCTGCACCTGAGAAATAAACAGGACACAATTTGTGCCCTCAATGACCTAATAGAGGAGACAAATGCATGCTTAATTGGGTTCAATCATTTAATTACAAGTCTTTGAAACTAACATCAGTTAACTTCATTTTTAGAAAAAAAAATTGAGTAACAGACACATATGAAAATAAAATTTGGACAATTACAATATTTCCACATCAGGATCCCATTTTAAATTAGAAGAAAAAAAACTTACTTTCTATCAAAATGTCACTCTGACAGCAACTTTAGTAAATAAATAAAAATTCTTACAACTAAGAATATTTCACTCTTTAAGCAATTAATATGTATCTCAGATCTTGCTTGCTTTCAAGAGTTAAAACTTATCACTTCCAGGAAGATTGTGCTAATAATAATTTATTTTAAAATAAAAGCAACATTTTTATGTAGTATTTAAGTAGCTTCTAAAATAACCTACTCTTTCCTCCCATAGGTCTTTTGTTATTGAGGAACCCTGAATTTGAACAGTAAGATGCAAAAACATGTGTTCAAAGTTGAGACAGAAATGGCAAATGGTCACATTCTTAAGATCATGTAATTGAGTGAAATAGGGAATTCAATACCTCAGCAGATGACAAGTTCAAGGATGACGCCTGTTTTAGGGAAAGCTAAGTTGGAACACATGAAACCATCTGATTTTGAGTTTTCATGTGAATCATTCTGGAGCACAAGGATTAATGAACGTATGAGAATGTGTCCTTGGATTAGAATGCATTCCTACAGAATGAGAATAAGAAATATGAGAAATATTAAAAAGAAAGCAAATACAGCATTGTTAATTTCTTGCTATGTGACTGAAAGACTTGAAGCAGGGGACGCGTGTGACTTCAGTGGCGGGTTACTTTCCCACAATGCACCTGCGGGCAGTAGACAACTGTAAACAGAAGAGGATTCCATTCAGGAATATTCACAGGCTACCACTGAACTTGGCTCTGTCCTTTTTATACATTGCTGGGTTTGCCTTCTGGAACTAACAAGATTAAAAATTTAAATCTATTCATGCTTTGGGTTAACCAGAATTGTTTAAAAACAGAGAGATAAAAATAAAATTATGAAGTGTATGATTTCAAAGCATCTTGGATAGTTAAAAATTTTTTGAGGTTAAATTAAATGTGTATAATTTGAAACTCACTTGGCATGCGGAAAAACTCATTTGCAGTTTATGTAAAATAGTTCTTCAAATATAACAATAGATGATGAATTAAATGGTTAAAATAAATAATTTTGATTATTCTCTGTTTATAACAATGGCAAGTCAAGGGTCTGTGAACTTTTCTGTGGCTCGCGGTCAATCTGAACAAGGGGACCAGCTGTTCTATGAGATAATGTCTTGGATAAAGTCACTCCTGAATGAAACTTTTCACACTTGTAAGAATAATGCAACACTACTGAAATGGAAAAAAACTTAAATAAAAAGCACATATTTGAGATAGTCTGGAAATGAGTTCTTTTCCATGACCAAATTTATCTTCTAAGCCAAGAGAGAAATTATTATCATCCTGTCAAACTCCTCACTATTACAAGTTTAGAAATTTAAAATAAAGTACCACTACAACAGCACATGAAAAAAAGCAGTTTATCTACTATGCTCTGAACCTTCCACTTTAAGAAAAAGTGAAAATGAGTAAACAGCCACTTTTAGCTTTCAGACCTACTTAAAAATAACTTGAAAAAAAATTAAATCAATGCAATGCAGAAATGGATCCTAAAATTGTTCTTGTTCCTTCTTCTAAAAATGGCATTCTTTCATCTTCCAGACTTCTCAGTTGTTAACAAGAAAGAATAAATATGCTTATCCATGAGAGAAATGTAGGTGAAAATGTTGATAAACTAATTCCGACTGCACCTGTTCTTGTGGTGGTAATGAGATTTAAATAATACTTTTTAATTGTGAAGCCAAAACATTCTTGGGTATTTTAGGGAAAACACAGGACCCAGAAAGAGGGGCAAGGGATCAGGGGATAGGAGGAGAGAAGTAGGGGGTGGGGGGATATTGACCAAATTATATTGCTGTATTGTGAGCATCTATGAATATGTGACAACAAATCCCATCATTATGTACAAATATAATGCACCAATAAAATATTTAAAAGATAAAAGATTAAAAATGAAATAAAGGTCAGCTGAACAAATGGGTGGTTACTTCAGGTGTATTTCATGTTGAAGATTTTCTTTTCAGATGGGACAAAAGCACAGAATGGTTTGCTACTTTTCCTTCACCCCATTCATAATGATTGCAGGGAACTGGGTAGCGGTGTTGAAAGTTTGCTATGAGTAAATCATGTTCTTTATTCCAACTGTGGCTTTAGGATGATGTGAATTATGCTGGGATCCTGTTCTAGGCCATTTGAAATCAAACATGAGAATATGAATTTCTTGCAACCAAGACATCTCATACCACAATATGATACGCGTGGCTACTCAACAGTAATAACCGAGCAACATTTTTTAAGCTGAGAGCAGTTAGTGTTCTTTTTCCAGGCAGATGTTTTCCAGATTTGCTATTGTCACTCATTAAGTAAGAAGTCAGTAAGTTCTGATAATGTGAGGTATGGTATTGCTTATGCCATCTCACCCATAAAACACCATGGATTTTTTCTCAGTCAGTTCTTTCCTCTGCTTGCTTTAATTGGTTCAGTATGACTGTTTTCCCATTAGTGTTTAGTAAGTGGAAAGTGGGAACATTGATAAAGTGGAATTGGAGGAGGCATTTTCGTTAACAGGACTCATGATAGATTGTGGTGTTGTGAGGTAATTACAAAGTGCAATTGTTTTATCATGTGAATGCTAAGAGATTTATTTAACATATATTTTAATTTGGGGAGCAATGTGTACATTTTGGAGGAATTCAAGGCACCTGTAAAAATGATCCAATGGACATTTTCACCTGAGAGAATAGATGGAGGTCTTCCCATATCCAGAGGTCCCTGGAGTTATAAGCACAGTTCAAATCACCTAAGCAACTGTGAAGCATTTGATATAGTGGAACAAACACCTGGATACCTCCTTCCTAGAAATTTAGCTTAATGCCCCAATAATCAGAAAAATAACATGTTAATGTATCAGTTATTAATAAGTGTAATTTTAAATCTAATATATGCTTTCTTAAAGCTATATCCTTATCTAAATTAATCTTAAAATCTGAAGTGAGAGAGACAGATATATATTAACCTATTTAAAAATCTATAGTGGGGACTGGAGTGGTGCTGAGCAGTTACAGTGCTTGCCTGGCAGGCACGAGGATGTGGGTTCAAACCCCAGCACCATGTCGTACATAATGAAGTGTTGGAGCAATGAAAACCACATGAAAAACTAAACAAAAATTGCTTCTCTCTCTCTCTCTCTCTCACTGTCCCTCTCTTTCTAAAAAAAAAAAAAATATATATATATATATATATATATTGCAGAGGGGCTGGTGTGGTGGCTCAATGGTATTGTACTTGCCTGGCATAAGCAGGGACCCAGGTTTGAACTCCAGCACCACATACACAACTAAGTGTCAGAGCAATGAACTCCAGATGAAAAACTAAATAGGGTTGATTCTCTCTCTCTCTCTCTCTCTCTCTCATTCTCCCTCTCTCTCTCTTTAAAAATATCTATTGTGGCATTATCGTCAACTTTAAAATAATAACTTGTCTCTCTTTCTCTTGTTTCTTCCAAATATTCAAGTTGAAAAATATCTTAAAAATACAGAGTGGACTTTGAATAGCAATAATTTTGAAATGCTTTTCTCTGAATGAATTGAGTCTGTAGGGGTCATTTTTGGTGCAAGGGGTTTTTGTTTTCCCATAGCCGTGCAGTATGATATCTGTGTGAGGCTCCCAGCTGGCCAGCTGCTCAGAGCAGAATATGCAAGCCCACATTCCAGGTCATCTCAATATTGCAAAGCAAGAAGACTTAAAGAAAAATCCAAAAAAAAAAAAAAAAAGATGACTATTTTAAATAGGGAAGCATTTAAAAGTCACTATTTTTCTTGAGAAACTGAAAAATGAAGGCAAGACCCACAAACTACATGGAACAAAACATACAGAAGGCTTATAAGTTACTAATGACACCCCATGCACATCCTTTCAGGAGTAGCATTTAGGAATTCATATGCCAAGAGTAAACCCACAGACTTGACTGTGGGTATAACAAAAATGGTTTCCAGAGTCCAGTAATTCCAAGTATGAGCATTATGCATGCCTTCTTTTTTCCCATTATGCTATAATCATTAAATTTATTTCCATCATACACAGCCTGTATGCACTGCCAAATTATTATGACCAGAGTGACACAAAAGAAGGGGGTATGTGACACAAAAGAAAGGGACTTCACAAATGTAGAACAATCTGTTTGCACAGATGTCAGTACCAAGGGAATCCTGAGGCAGACAGGATCCCAGAGGTCACGCGTGAGATTTCAACACACATCATTTAGCTCTCAAGTGGATTTTCTTCAGAGCCCATACCTGAGCTGTGTCTAGGTTGCAAAGACAGTGGTACATGGAGAAACCTTGTGCTGAAAGAGAACTACAGTCCTGAGAAGAGGCTGAGTTATTTTGATTGATTGATTGATTCAAACAGGGATTGAACCACTGAGCCACATCCCCAGTCCTTTTTATTTTTTATTTCGAGACAGGATCTCTCTGAATTGTTTTAGGCCTTGCTAAATTGCTGAGGCTAGCTTTGAACTTGTGATCCTCTAGTCTCGGCCTCCTAGGCCACTGGGATTACAGGAATGCACCATGACACCCGTCTTGAATTCATTACCTTTTTAATGACATTGTTCTACAAAAGGAATTATCCTGGCCCCAAGCAGATTGTATATTATCTGTAATATCTAAAAATTATTAAGAGCAGCAATGTTAGCTGAAGAACCAAGACGAGATAGCTGACATTCATGAAATCGCTCTTCACCACCGAAAAGGCCTCCAAATGATGACAGTAATAGGAAGAGATCAAATCGCAGCATACTCAATGAATTGTTAAGAGTTGAGAGGATCTCTGTTCTTGATAGACAACCTGCACATCAAAGGATGCATCTTCTAAAGAGAACATCTTAGTGACTACCATGTAGCAAGTGCTCTCCTAGGACAAGTCACACAAATTGCTTTACTTGATTTTCAAAACCCTATGACAGAAGTTTTATTATATCCTGTTTTAAGAACTGCAGTGAAATAATCACATTCAGGGAGTAATGGAGCCATTTTTAGGCAGGTCTGCGTAACTCCAAAGCTCAAGTTCTTTCAACTGCACTGTCCCATGGTGTGGCAGATCACAGATGACAACGAAGTGTGCTTGCTACTCCTTTCCTTAAGATGAAGCCAATTGTCTGATCCCTTCCCCCTTGAATCATCCAGCTTTAGATTTACTCTGGGTTCACAACTTGCTTAACTGAGAGAATGAGATGGAAATGGAATGCTGAGACTTCAGATTTTAGGTTAAGAAAGTCTTGCAGTGAGCTGGAGTGGTGGCTCAGCATTTATGGTGCTTGCCTGGCATGTGCAAAGATGCAGGTTCAAACCCCAGCACCAGGTACACAATGAAGTGTCAGAGCAATGAAACCCACATGAAAAACTAATTAAAATTGATTCTCTCTCTCTCTCTCTCTCTCTCACACACACACACACTGTCTCTCTCTCTTTAAAGTAGGAAAAGGAGGAGAAGGAGAGAAGGAGAATGAAAAGGAGTCTTGCAGTTACACACAAGATTTCCTGGAACAATCACTCATGAAGTCCCACCACCAAGAAAGAATAGTGGTGAAGTCCTGAGTCTAATTGGGAAAAGGCCCCAGGGGAACCCACCAAAGATGCTAGGTTCTATGGCATCAGAATGTATCCACCAAAGTTTGTGTGTTGAAAACTTAATACCCAGTTCTGAGAGATGAAACCTTCAAGAGATGATTAGGCCATGAGGATCCCACCCTCTAGGATGGATTAAGGTTGATTAGAAAAGGGTTCGACCTCCTGCTCTCTTTTGTTCTCTCTCACCTTCCCACACACAGCCAGGGAGGTAGCGTAGCCAGCACCTTGCAATTGGACTTCCCAACCTCCAGAACCATGAGAAATAAACGGCTATTATAAATTAAATTACTCTGTCCATGGAATTTTGTTGTTGCAACACAAAGCAGACTAAAACGACAAGCATAAACTACCTTGAACTTTCCAGACTAGGCCAGCAATCAGCTGAATGTCTCTGAGTAACCCAAGTTAATGCCATGTGGAGAAGAAAAATTATAAAGCCAACTTCTGCCCCAATTTCTAACAATAATTTATCAAAAGATCACACAGGATCTTTTGATATTGCTCTTGCTCTAAGCCACACATTTGGGACAGCCACACATTATGCAATAATGAATTACTGCCAAAACCAAAAAGATTTCTTCTATGCTATGCTACAAGCATTAAGAGAGTTATGGGTATATATAGTATGGAAAATAAAACAATCTCCTGACCTTTGATAATCAGGATATGAGTTTCTGCTTTATTGTTCAGCTAAGGATATATTAACCATGATTTATTATCAGGTTAGGAGTACAGACAAGGAAGGAGGTAGAAAGAAAACTGTTATTCACAGGGAACATATCTGAGAGGTGCCAAAGAAAAAAAGAAAGTGTATTAAGATTCTTCTGACTTCAAGATATGAAAAGCTATTTAAACTGCTATTAAAAAAATAAAGGAACATACGGAATTAATCGGTCCATGTAACTTAAAGTCTTTTTGGGATGCTGACCTTTAACAGGCCCAATTAAGGTGTTAAAACATCATGTTTCTCTTCTTCTTTCCACTTCACTTTCCCCTGGGTTGGCTCCATTCTCCAACTGACTTCCTCCTCATGGTTACAAGATGGCCGGCTGTAGCTCTAGGTTTATATCACAGTATCTCGGCCGCAAACTCTCCAGGAAAAGGAATTTCCATTTCTAAGGAGTTCAGGAATAGGTATTACTTGCTTGGGTGGGGTCACAGGTCCTTCCCTGAACCAGTTCCTGTGGTCAAGGAAATGAAATGTTCTGACTGGTCAAGTCTGAGTCAGAGATCAGCCATTAGCCCTGGAGAAATCAGCCCCATCTCCACTATGTGGGCCAGAACGCTTGTACCCTGGTAGAACCCTAGGTGCTCTTTCCATCATAAGAACTGGAGGGTTAATGCAACAGAGAAGAAAACGAACCTTCAAAGGGCTCTGAGAAAGAAATATTTTTTCCTTCTTTATATCTTTAAATCATGTTTATTATTTATTTCATATTGATCATCTAAATTTTATCTATAATTTAATGGTTACAAAAACAATTGTAAACAAATTATTGTCATTCACTCCACACTCCACATCCATTTTACTCTCTTCTCTACCTGCTCCCCAGAGTACCTGTTCTGTGATGTTGTTCTCTGGCAGCCAGGCATCCCCCGCCTACCAAAGCGTACCTGTTGGCTGTTGTCCTTTTCTGAACTTACTCTTCCTGAGAACTAGTCAGCTGATGTTAACTAGCTGAGTCAGGCTCCTTTTCCTGTAAGATAAGAGGACTATTTAACACACCTGTGTAACCAATTGCATTCAATTTCCACAGATTCAAGCCCTTAAAGACAAACTTGAACTTGTTTGTATACTTCTGTGTTGGGTGAAAGGAAGAACTGTTGATGTTATGGTTTGGATGTGAGGTGTCCCCCAAAAGTTCATGTGTGAGGCAATGCAGGAAGGTTTAGAAGTGAAATGATTGGGTTATAAAAGCTTTAACCAAACCAGTGAATAAATCCCCTGATAGGGATTAATTGGGTGGTAACTGAAGGCAGGTGGTTGGAGGAGGTGGGTCATTGGAGGTGTGCCTTTGGGGTTTACACTTTCTACTTGGTGAGTAGAGTCTTCTTTCTGCTTCCTGATCGTGTCTTGAGCCACTTTCCTCCACACCCTTCCCACATGATGTTCTGCCTCACCTTAAGCCCCAAGGAATGCAGTGTCCCTTCCTGAACTGAGACCCCTGAAACCAAGAGCCTCCAAATAAACTCACTCTTCTCATTGTTCTTGTCAGATCATTTGGTCATAGCAGAGAAAAAGCTGACTAAAACACTTACTCTCTTTCCCAAATCCATGTGTAGAAGGGGAAACTTCCAATTTGCTCCTCGCTCTGGAGAGAGATGAAGTCAAGACTCCCAGTCTTTCTCCCTTTATTTGTCAACTCCAGGGAAAGGAATGACATAACATCTATTTGGGAGGGGCCTGACTTCCAGTAAAGCCTACTTCCCTACTTGATGGAATTATAGTCACTGCTCACCTATGGCTTCAGATCCACCTGTCTCCGATGGTCCTGGGCTTGCCCAGTAAGATTTCTCTCCTACCCTGGCACAAACTTTTGCAAATCCTGTTTGGGTACTAAACCACCCAGGGAGGGTCTGCTCCATTCAGTGGGCTGGCTTGCTGTCTTATCTATTTTCTGTCTATCTTTCAGATACAGTCCTTGAATTTGCAAATAAATGGGCTGAAAGTCTACAAAAAAAGATAGCTTACTTTGCAAACACAAAAGGGATTTATTTGGGCTGGAAGAAAGGGGACTCAATTTTGGTTTCAAAAAGTCATGTTCTCTAATGTACAGATCCCTTAGTGAGTATTTATTTCCTTAAAAAAGATGATTCTTTGAGCCCCCATTTGCCTAGTAATTCTTCTGTCTAGAGATTAGAATGTATCCGGTCAGAGATGTAAATTTTAGCTCTTGCCTGACTCTAACAGTCATTTTAGTATTTGCCAAGTTACTTTCACATGCATTCTTATCATTTCATGCTCAAAACTAGCTTGTAATAACTCACAGGGTAAAAATCATTAATATCAATTAAAGCAAAGAAAATGGAGATTCAGAAAAGACTATTGACTTAGCCATGATCTAGTTTATGGTGCAGTGGAACTAGTTTAGTTTGTACTCCTCTAGCAAGAAATTATGAAATTTCAAGATTTCTAATCTTTATGTAGCATACAGAATAGGTATAGGCAGAAAAGAAAATCATGCAGCTAACAAATTATCACAGTGTCAAGTGTGTGCATTTATTTATAAGCTAATGTGATATTATGATCATAAAGACCACAAAAATAACACATTGCAGATGTTTAATCCATGTAGATTCAAGTAAACATTATGGAGCTGTGACCTGGTGAATACAGACACACACACACACATACATATATATATATATATAAAATTACGTTACTTCTGCTGTTTTTAAGGACCTCTTTGGATAGGATATTGGATATCTCTAGAGATAATGCAAGCCTTAAAGCCTGTCAAATTGAGACAGTCCATGCACCTGCATCCAGCCGTCCACCCTGCAGCAGTTCTGGGCAGCTGTCAATGTTCCCACCCACCCCCACATAACTGAGAGTATCAAGCTACATGTCAAATATGTCTGCTTATGCACAAAGAGGAAATAAGGTGACAGACAGTAAGTAGGCTAACTTGGGCACTCTCCCTACCTTCAACACTAAACCAGGAAATTCTGAACTCTGTGAAGTAAATTTAGGAAATATTTTTGAAAATTATACCTTGAACATATTTGATGTGGAGGTAGAATCATTAATGGAGAAAATGTCTCACAATCTCAATATCTTAAATTAGCAGATGAACATGTCTCTGCATCATTTGTAAAGCTGATAAAGAAGAAAGAGAAATTACTAATGGCCATTCTCTCATGTGCCCTGTCTCATGCTAGGAAGTGGTATGAGCCTAACAATTTTCATTGAACATTCCTTGTTTACTTATGTAGATTTTTTATTTTACTATATGTGTGCGGGAGAGAAAGTCAAAAGGAGGGAGGAGGAATATTCACTTTAGTCTATGAATTAATTAAGGGGTAATACAAACGCTAATTCTATAGTCCATGATTCACAGCCAGAAAGAACAGTAAGGTCTGGAACTTCTCAGAGAATATCAGCAAAATAATTTAAACACCACACATTCATAATAGGTGTTCTCACTGAAAGAATTAACTGAGTCCATCTCATAATTTGTTGATTGAATCTATTTGCTCAAATGACTATTCTCATTTGGACTTAGGAGGAGAGTTGTGTTTGTATGTGAAAGTACTAAAGAGATACGAATGAAAGAAACCAAAAACATTCTTCATACATTTTTTTTTTACCTAGAACTGTTTTTTAAAAGGGGGTGTGAGACTATCAACTTGTCATCATTACAGATACAAACAGTTAACTGCCCTCACCCCCCCACACACACACTCTCCAAATACCTTCCTCTCTTGGATGTTGAAGACTTGTTGAAGACTTGTAGACACAGATATCCTTAGACCAGACTCTCAAGGGAATGATTCAGCCTCTGCTATGGAAAGTCTAACGATGAGAAACTACAGAGGAAGTTGGAGAAACATGAATACAAATGCATGGGAGTGTGGTTTACCTGTAGGGGATGCGTAGACCAGCAATGTGAAGATGATCTAACTAAACCTAGTAGGTAGCTGCTCCCTGGTTCCTCTGTTCAGCACTGACTCTTGAACCAAAGTAAGTTGGAAATTAGAAATGAGTGAACTTGGAACTTTTTCTCCTTCATACACAATGATTAGAATTGGCATATAATGTACTGCTCTTCTAATTGGACTTAATGATACATAAAACACACATCAAGTTCAGTAGCAAACAGGGTCATGTCAGCAAAAATTGCAGTTAGGACCTCCAGAAATTCTCTCTTCCATAAACACAATGAGAAAACTCAAACGTTTTTTCAAATTAATATTTTCTGAATGCTGGAAATGAATCAAAGACTTGTAGAAATCTGGATAGTGTTCTCTCAGAAAAACTGACTACCACCAAGAACAGTAAGTTTTGTTGTGTTTTAATTTACCTTATTCCCATTCTCTTCTCCTTTACCACCTCCACAGTATCCTTGAAAACTGAGAGCTCATAATCACAGCCTGGCAGCTACAGGAGAAGCACATGGGGTGAGATTCCGTTACAGGTTCATTCAATAAGAAAGATCATTATTTCAGTTGTCTGACTGTTTCCTAAAGACCCCACTTGTAAAGCTGTATTTATTTAACTTGACCCAGAACTCATCCAGCATAAGAAATCTTTTCTTCAGGGGTATTTATCAAAGATAGCTACTGATAAGGAAGGACTCTGTCTGGACTGGACTGGTAATACATGTACAAATTCTTTGAAATTATCTTTATCAATTCATTCTTTAAAACTATAAGAATTCCTGATACTCAATGGATCACCAAACCATTTCACAAGTACAGAAGGATATGTGTGCTGAGATATGCAGGACCCAGGAACCATGCCTTATGAAGGTGTGTGTGTGCAGGGGAGAGACAGACAGTAAAAAGAAAAAGAGGAGAGAAACAATTCTTCTCCTGGGAAAGGAGAACAATCTGAGTTCCAGAGTTACATTATTAGATTCAAAGGCAAAGTCAGAAGAAAGAAAATGGAAAATATCAGCTATTCAAAGAAAAACAATCTACAGAAACTATCCCCCTTTCCTCAAGAAAAGACCTGATGGCAGATGAACTCAGTAAAGACTTTCAAATAAACATGTTAACGATGCTCAAAAAACTATAAGATATGGAGAAAAATCAAGAAAACATTATCTGAACAAAATGGCAATATCGATAAAGAGATAGAAAAACAAAACAAAACCAACAAATTCCAAAGCTGAAAAGTACAGTAATTGAAATAAGAAATTCACTAGAAGGATTCAAAGACAGATTTGAGAAAACAAAAAAAAAAAATAATAATAATTAGGGATTTCAGGATAAAACAATACAAATAAGGAGGAAAGAGAAAGAAAGGACAAGAGAGAATATTTGAATACATAATAGTTGAAAACTTCCCAAACTTGATGACAGAAATGAATATAAACACCCAAGAAGTTCAATAAATTCCAAATAGAATTAACTAAAAAAAAAATCTATACCAAGACACATTATACTTAAACCTTTGAAAGATAAAAACATTAAAAAAAAATCTGAACGCAGTAAGAGAGCAGAAAATCATCACATGCAAGAGATCTCAATCAGATTATCTACAGATTTCCTGTCAGAACCTTCAGAGGCCAGAAAACAGTGGGCCAATATATTCCAAGAGTTAAAGGAAAAATATTGTCAACCAAGAATTCCGTATCTTAAAACGCTGTCCTTCGGGGCTGGAGCGGTGACTCAGCAGTTATAGTGCTTGCCTTGCATGCAGGAATACTTAAGTTCAAACCCCAGCACCACGTACACAACGAAGTGTCAGAGGAATGAAAGTCATATGAAACATGAAAAACAATAAAAATTGCTTCTTTCTCTCTCTCTTCAAAAAAAAAAAAAAGCTGTCCTTCAAAAGTGAGGGAGAAATTAAGATACCTCCAGATAAATTGCCATAAGACCTGTCCTGCAAGAAATGCTCAAAGAAGTGCTGCATGACAAGGGACACTACATAATAACTAGAAACCATATGAAGAGAAAAAGAGCTCACTAAAAATTGACACATGGGCAGTATTATTATAACAATGATTTGGAACTGTACTTTTTGTTTCCTACAAGATTTAATGACTCTATAATATTTTTAAAAAACATTTACTTGCCTACAATTTAGCATTGTTGTACCTTTGATTTATAAATCCACATATTGTTTCCAATATCATTTAGGAGGCTAATGCATTTCAAAAAAATTATTAGTTGATGCTTTTGGTCATATGGTGTATAAGGATGTAATTTTATGACAACCAAAGAAGAGGAATTGGGTCTATTAAAAAAGCTGAGTTTATCTATGTGCTGAAAATTAAGTTGGTTGAAACCCAAGTTAGAGTTTAATAACTTCAGGATGTTAAGAATAATTCCAAAGAGAAAATGAGTAATGAATTTAAATGATGCAGTGCAAAAACATGCTGACATGCACACACTCACACACACTCACACACCCCTAAATGCAAAAGAAGACAGCGAAGCCAGAAATGATGGACCAAAAAACTATAAGGCATATAGGAAAAAAGAGAAAAATGAAAGACGTTCCTCCTTACCTTAAATGTAAATGGATTAATTTATCCCAGTTAAGACAGAGATTTGAAGAATGGATTAAAAAAAGAAAGACCTAAGTATATACTCTCTAAAAGGGGTTTTTTAGCTTTTTTGCTGCTGTGGTCAAAAGACCTGACAAGGACAACTTTAAGGAGGAAAAGTTTATTTGGGGGCTTACGGTTTCCGAGGTCTCAGTCCATAGGTGGCAGACTCCATTCCCAGGGGCCGAGGTATGGCAGGACATCATGGCAGAAGGGTATGGCAAGGACAGCTGGTTGGGACTTGGCACCAGGAAGTAGCGAGAGAGATTCCACTCATCTCAGAAAAAATATATGCCCCAAAGGCAAAGGCACTCCCCTAAGTACCCACCTCCTCCAGCCACACCCTATCTGTCCACAGCCACCACCCATTTAATCCTGTCAGAGGATCAATGCACTGATTAGGTTAAGGCTCTCATAACCTGATTATTTTACTTGCAAACTTTCTTGCATTGTCTCTTACATGAGCTTCTGGGGAACATTTACTATCTAATCTATAACAGAGATTGACTTTAAATCCAAACAAACAAGTAGATTGAAGAGAACGACAGAAAAATACATCCCATGCAAATAGTAGCTGTTATGGATTGGATATGAGGTGTCCCCCAAAAACTCATGTGTGAGACAATGCAAAGTTTAGAGGTAAAATGATTGGGTTATGAGAACCTTAACCCAATCAGTAAATTAATCCCCTGATCGGGATGAACTGAATGGTAACTGTAGGCAGGTAGAGTGGGGGTAAAGGAGGTGAGTCCCTGGGGGTATACCTTTGGGGTATATAGTCTGTCCTGTTGAGCAGTGCTCTGTCTCTGCTTCCTGGTGTGATGCCATGACCTGTTTCTGCCACACTCTTCTTCCACCATAACGTTCTGCCTCACCTCAGGCCCTGACGAATGGAGTTGGCCATCTGAGGGCTGAGACCTCTGAAACAATGAGCCCCCAAAGAAACCTTTTCCTCCTCTAAAATTGTTCTTGTCAGGTCATTTAGTCACAGCAGTGAAAAATCTGACTAAAACAGTAGCCAAAAGAGAGTAGGAATTTCTATATTAATATCAGACAAAATAAACTTTAGATTAAGAAAGGTTGCAAGAGATAAAGGACATTATAAATCAGTAAAGGATTAGTACAGTGAGAGATCTAACAATTACAAACATTTATGCACTTAATTATAGACCATCAAAATATACAAAGCAAAACATAACAAATTGAAGAACTAGACAGTTCTACAGTAACAACTGCAAATTCACTACACTACTCTCAATAGATAAAGTAACTGTATTGAAGATCATTAAGGAAATAGAAGCCCTAACTAACAAAACTGGATCTAATAGGCTTGCACAAGACATACTAAGCAACAATATGTATATTATTCTCAAGGACCATGGGACTTTTCTCAGCATAGACTATATTAGGCCACGAATTAAGTTTCAATAAATTTTAGCCAGGCACTGTGGCACATACCTGTAATCCCAGAAGCTCCAGAGGCAGAAGCAGGAGAATCATAAATTCAAAGCTAACCTCAGCAAGTTAGTGAGGCCCTGAGCAATTTAGGGAGACTGTATCTCAAAATAAAAAATAAAAAGGGCTGCAAATGTGGTTCAGTGGTTAAACACCTCTAGGTTCAATCCCCAGTACATATATATATACATATATATATGTATGTATATATATATATATATATATATATATATACTTTTTAGAAAAGAGAACAGATCAATATCATATATATCATATATGTATATATCTATATATGATATTATACATATATGAATATATATCATATATATGATATATACATTTATGTATATATATCATATATATTATATATCTTAGAAAATACCTTCTCCAGCCACAAAAGAATGAAGTTAGAAATCAATCACACAAATTTATGTAAATTAAAGACCACATTTTTTTTTTAAGAGAGAGGGACAGTGAGAGAGACAGAGAAAGAGCGAAAGAACTTCATTTAGTTTCTCACATGGCCTTAGTTGCTCCAACACTCAGTTGTGTACGTGGTGCTGGGGTTTGAACCCGGTCCTGGTGCTTGCTAGGCAAGCGCCAAAATCGCTGAGCCACCATTCTAGCCGAAGACCACATTCTTAACCAAATGATTGAAGGAGTAATCAAAAGGGAAATGATAAAATATTTAAAGGCAAATCCAAATAAAAACACAATGTATCAGAACTTACAAGACAATAAAAGCAGTGCTAATGGGGAAATTTGTTGCTATTGACAACAAATTAAAAACAAGAAAAAGGATGTGGTGCAGTTCAGTGGTAGAGCGCTTGCTTAGTATTCATGAGTCCTTTGGTGCAATCCCTAGCAGTGCAAAAACAGAAAAAAACAAAACAAAACAAAACAAATGCTCAAATCAACAATTTAAGGAACTAGAAGAACAACCAACTAAATCAAAAGTTACCAGAAGGTAGGAAATAATAGGTATTAGAACAGAGATCAATGAAATAAAGAATAAAAAGGAGAGAAAAATCAATGAAACCAAACGTTGGTTCTTTGAAAAAAAAAATCAATAACACTGACAAACATTTAGCTAAATGGACTATGAAAAAAAGAAAGAAGATGCAAATTACTAATAAAGGTGAGCACATCATCACCAACTCTCTATAAATAAAACAAGTTATGAGAATACAATGACAAATAATAAATCAGAAAACTGGATTACCTAGAGTAAATGGATAAATATTCCTAGAAACATAAAGCTACTACATCTAAATCATGAATAGAAAATCTGAATAGACCTATAGTTTGTAAGAAAATTTGAGTCATTAATCAGAAATCTCCCAGTAAGAAAAACTCTAGATTAAAATTGTTCTAAAAAGTTGAATAGGGTGCAAAACTTTCCAATATACAAGGTTTTGTTAGAAAGCTTGACAAAGACATTTTTTAAAAAAGAGAACAGATCAATATCCCTTATGAACCTTGATGCAAAAATCCTCAACAAAATCCTAACAAGTCAAATTCAACAGCATATTAACAGGATTATACACCATGATTAAGTGGGATTTCTTCCTGGAATGCAAGGATGTTTCAACACAGAGAATAGATTGTCGGAATGCATCACATTAATGGAATGAAGGGAAAAGACCACAGGATCATCTCAATGGATGCAAAAAAAGAATTTTACAATTCAATAACTTTTCATATAAAACACTCAACAAATTGTGAATAGAAGGAAACTATCTCAATATAATAGAAGCCATATGTGGAAAAACCTGTCATGGATATCATACTCAATGGCAAAAAACTGAATGCGTTTTCTCCAAGATCAGAACAAAGAGAGAAAGCCTGCTTTTACCCCTTCTGTTTGGCACACTACTGGAAGATCTCATCAGAGCAATTAGGCCCCCAAAAAAAAAAAAAAAAAAAAAAGAGGAAAGAAAGAAAAGACAATCAAATTTGGGGGTGAGTGTAATATTACCTCTGTTTGCATATGATATCACTTTGTGTGTATAAAACCCTAAGCTAGGCATCACACTTGTGGCACACATCTGTAATCCCTTCTACTTGGGACACTGAGACAAAGGATAGTAAAATTGAGGACAGCACGGGCAACTTAGTGTGACCCTGTATTAAAATAAAAATAATAAATAGGGCTCAGGATGTAGCTCAGTGATAAAGTACCCCTGAATTCAATCCCAAGTACCACAAAATAATAAAATACAAATAAAACCCTAAGCTTCTACCTCAAAACTGTTATAACTAATGAATGAATTCAGCAAAATTTCAAGTTAACATACAAAGGTCAGTTGCCTCTCTATATACAAATAATGAATAATATGAACTGGAAATTACAAAACAATTCCACTTACAATAGCATCCAAAAGGATAAAACCCCTGAGAATTAACTTAACCAAAGAAGTGAAAGACTAGTACAATGGAAAATATGAATCTTGGCTGAAAGAAATTAAAGAAGACCTGAACAAATGGAAACACATGTCATATAGATGTACTGGAAAACTTTGTATTGTTAATATTGTAATACTGTCCACAGGGAACTACAGATCCAATGTAATCCCTAACAGAATACTAATAATGGGTTTGATTTTTTTTTTTTGCAAAAATAAGAAAATCCATCATAAAACTCATATGGTATCTCAAGGGATCCCAAATTGAAGAAACACGAAAATGCAAGAACTTACTCTTACTGATTTCAAAGATAAAGTAATGAAAATGGTGTAGTAGTGCCAAAAAGACACATAGACCAACAGAACAGAACACAGAAAGACCAGGAATAAATTCTCACATATATGGTCAAATGATTTTTGATAAGGCTATCAGACCATTCAATGGAGAAAGAATAGTCTTATCAATAAATGGCTCTGGAAAAACTATATATCCACATGCAAATGATAAAGTTGGATCTTTATTGAACACCGTTTACAAAAACTAATTCATAGTGAATTAAATACCTAAATGTAAGAGAAAAGAAAAAAAATCAAATTGGACTTTATGAAAAATTTTAGATTACATGTATGAAAAGGCACTACAACAAAGTAAAAAAATCATAAAATGAGGGGAAATTGCAAAACACATATCTCATAAGGAATTGGTAACCAGAATATATAGAGAACTTCTAAAACTCAAAAACAAACAATAAAAAACAGCAATTTTGAAACTAGGCAAGGACTAGAATGGACATTTCCTTAAAGAAGATACACAAACGGCCAATAGGCACATGAAAAGATGTTCAGCATCACTGATTTTTAAATAAATACAAATCAAAGCTACAAGTAGATGCCACCATACACCCATTAGGACGGCTACTAAAAGAGAAACAAAACCACAACAACAACAACAACAAAAATTAGGAAATAACAAATAAGGAGGAAGTGGAGAAATTGGGAGCCCTGTCATGGTAATGTAGAATGATACAGTTACTCAAGAAACCAGTATGGCAGTTCCTCAAAATTTAAAAATAAATGTAGCAATTCCAATTCTGAGATTTCTGAGACTATACCAAAAGAATTAAAAGCAGGGCTTCAAGAAGATATTTGTACACTCAGGTTCAAAACAGCATTATTCAGGGGTTGGGGAGTTAGCTCAGTGGCAGAGTGCTTGCCTAGTACATGCAGAGTTTGGTCCTCAGCCCTAAAACAAACAAACAAACAAAACAAAACAGCATTATTCATTATTCACAAAACTACAACATAGAAACAACCAAGTGTCTATTGACAGGTGAGTGATTACACACACACAGAAATATTACACCAAGAAATATTTAGCCTTGAAAAAGAAGAAAATTCTGGCATATGCTATAACATGGATGTCCTTTGAGAGCATCAGGCTAAGAGAAATAAGACTGTCACAAAAAGACAAATGTCACATAATCCTACTGGTATAAGATACTTAGTATGGTCAAAATCATGTACAAAGAAAGTAGACTCTTGGGTGCCAGGAGCTGGGAGAAAGTGGTAATGGAGAGCTGTTATTTAGTGGATATAGTTTCCATTTTAGAAGATGAGAAGAGTTATGGAGATGGATGATGGCAGTAATAGTTGTACAGCATTATGAATGTATTTAGTACATTCGCACACTGTAAATTTTAAAATGGTTAAGATGATAAAATGTGTCATTTATTTTTATCTAAATAAACTTCTTAAAAATTAAGAACCAATAAATAATCTAGGACAGTTGTATTTGCTTAACAAATGTTCTTTAATTTGTTAAAACTAACAGTCTATAGATTATTCCATGAATATGTTATCAAATTGTGAAAGGCAAAGTATAATAATGATGGAGGAGTATAAATGATTTCGTCTAATAAATGCTTTTGTCTTTGCTTTATCTTATTAGTGAGTTAAAAAGTCAGTTTTACATAATATGTTGTATAGTATAAGGTGTGTAAAATAATTTAAAAGAGCAAGAAAAAAAGAGGAGCTCAAATCACCTTAAGAAGCTAGAAAATATAAGAAAAAACCAAATGCAAATACAATTTGGAAGAAAACAATGATTAATATAAAAATAAATGATATAGAAAATACAAAAAAATTAAAAATCAAACAGTTTTTTGAATAGATAGAAAAACTTAACAAACACTTAACTGACTTGACCAAAAACAAAAGAGACAGAACTCAAATCATTAAAACCAGGAATTTTAGCAACAAATCAGATAATCTAAACAAAATGGGCAAATTCAGGTAAAGATCCAAACTGCCATACTGACTCAGAAGAAATAAAACTTCTGAAAAGACCTATGACCAAAAAAAAGATGAATTTTTAAAAGAAAAAAAAATCCCCACAGAGGAAAACCTATGAGTGCAATATTGAATTCTACTTAACATACAAAGAGCAATTAATACCAATCCTTCACAAAGTTTTTGAAGACAAACAGAAGTGGAAGGAATACTTCCCAACTCATTCTATGCAGACAATATTACTCTACCACCAAACCCAAAGATATAACAAGAAAGGAAACTGATGTCTCTTATGAATATGGATACAGATATCCAAATTAAATTGCTATCAAACCAAATCTAGCAACAAGTAAAACTGATTAGATATCATGACCAATTGAGATCCATTCTAGGAATGCAAGGTTGGCTTAATATCCAAAAGCTAATTATTCTAATATATAATATCTAATATATAATATCAATGGGGGAAAAGAATGAATGTTAAGATCAACTCAATGGATCTAGAATGAAAAAAAATTTGACAATGTCTTTTCTTGATAAAAACATTAAACAAAATGGAAATAGAATAATGTTTTCTCAACCTGACAGTAGACATCTACCCAAATCCACATCTAACATCGTACTTATTGTGAAATAATGTATGCTTTCTGCCAAGGACCAGAAATAATAGAAGGATATAATCTTACCCCTTCTACTCAACATATAGAAATTAGGAAAGGAAAACAAATAAAAGGCATCCTAATTGGAAGAAAGATGTAAAACTACTTCTACTTACAGATGATGTAATCTTGTATATAAAAAATCCTTAAGAATCAATTAAAAGCTACTGAAATGAATGACTTCAAAAAGTTTGCAATGTGCAAGATGAATATTTAAAAATCAATTGCATTTCTATATGCTACCAATGAACAATCTGAAAATAAAAGAAAGTAATTCCACTACAGCATCCACATAATACAATATTTAGAAATAAAGTTTAAAAATGCAAAAATTACACTCTGAAAGTTACCCAGTATTATTGAAAGATTAAATAATACCTAAATGAACAGAAAGACACCCCATGTTCATAGATCAAAAAGCTTAATATTGTTAAAAAAAGTAATATTTCCCAAATTAATCTAGAGATTCAATGTAATTCTCATCAAAATTCCAGCTGGCTTTTTGAGCAACTAACTAGCCATGAAACTCACATGAAAATTCATGGGTCACAGAACAGCCAAAACAATCTTGAGACATTCCCAAATGCAAAACTTACTGCAAAACTATAATAATCAAGATTGCCTGCTACTAGTATAAGAATAGACTTACTGATTAATGGTATAGAATTGAGAGTCCATGCAGTTATTTACCAATTAATTTTTATAAGCATACCAAGACAATCCAAAGGGAGAAATAATAGCCTTTTCAAAGAATGGTACAGGTAAATATTCACATCTAGAAGAATGAAATTGAACTCCCACCTCATACCATACAAAAAATGTAACAAAAATCAACCACAGACCCAGAGGTAAAATCATAAAGCTCTTAGAAGAAAGAAGGGGTAAATCTTTGCACCCATGAATTTGACAGTGGTTTCTCAGACAGAACAGCCAAAACTTAAGCAACCAATGAAAAGGTAGATAAATTGAACTTCAGCAAAATTAAAAATTATTGGGCACAGTGGCACAAGCCTGTAATCTCAGTGATTTAAGGGGAGAGCAAGTTCAAAGCTAGCTTCAGCAATTTAGCTAGGCCCTAAGTAACTTAGTGAGAACTTGTCTCAAAATAAAAATAGAAAAAAAAAAAAAGCCTGGCAATGTAACTCAGTGGTAAAGCATCCCTGGGTTCAATCCCCAGAATAAAAAATAAAAACTGTTGGACTTCGAAGAATGCTATCAAAGTGAAAAGACAGCACAGGATGGAAGAAAATGTTTGCAAATTATTTATCTAACGAGAGGCTACTATCCAGAATAAGAGCCAAGTCAAGAACAAAATGGCAATCCAATTGAGGAATGGATAAAGAACTTTAAATAGACATTTCTCTAAAGAAGATATACAAACGTACAAGCATATAAAAAGATGCCCAACATTAAAAGTCATTAGAAGCTAAACCCAGGCCTGTGTGAAAGGCAGTCAATCTCATGTATTACACCCAGAAAAGGCATAGCAACACATAATCTATGGCAATCATAGATACATATCAGGAAGGACAGGGGAGACGGCAGGTGAGAGAGGGAAAAGGGAGGGATAGGGAGTGATCTAGGGGGTAAATCTGATTAAAGAATATATGCATATCATATTGTTACTTTGGATGCATTTTTATTGTACAATAACTAAATATCTTAATTAAAAAAAGATAAAGGGCACTAGAGAAATGCAAATCAAAACCACGACAAATCACAATGACCAAAGGTCAGAAATAACCCAAATGTAAGTAAATTGTTGAATAGATAAATAAAATCTGGTATACAGATACAATGGAATGTTATTGAGCCATTGGAAAATGATAGTAATATGTACTAAAATATAGATGAATCTTAGAAAACATGCTTGATGAAATTAACCCAGCATATAAGATCTGTGACTTTTTATATGAATGGCTTTTAAATGGAATTATATGATTTCAATTAATCTATTTTAAAAAGACAAATCTACACAGACAAAAATTAGTGATTTCCAAGGGTGTGCAGGAGAAGAACAAATAGGGAATAACAATTAATGGTTGTGGGGTCTTGTTTGGGGATGAAAAATATGTTTGGGAATTACATAGTGTTGATGGTTACACAACTTTCTGAATGTACTAAGAAAATCACTGAATTGCATATTTTTTAAGAGAAAAGGACAGTGAGAGAGAGAGAGAGAGACAGAGACAGAGAGAGAGACAGAGAGAGAATCAATTTTTATTGAGTTTTTCCCATGGCTTTCGTTGCTCTGACACTTAGTTGTGTACCTGGTGCTGGGGTTTGAACCCGTGTACTTGTGCATGCCAAGCAAGCACTGTAACTGCCGAACCATTGCTCCAGCCCTGAATTGCACGTTTTTAAAGGGTGAATTTTATGGTGAGAATAATATTTCACTTCTAAAACAGATTCAGTGGTATCATCCATCTAAACAATAAAAGAAAAATTTAGAATTAAAATTAATATTTTATCAGGAGGAAATCAAAGGAAAAAAGAGCAGGGAGAGGGGGAGGGGGGCAAGGAGAGGATTATGCTGGGGAGGGAATTGGCACACAATAAACTGCTAGTATATGCATGCATATATAAAAATTAATATGAAAAATTAATATTTTAAATCAAGTATAATATTAAAAGAAAATGTAGAAATTCAATGTGCTGTCATTTTATAGCTTCTTGCAGCATTTTCTCCCTGATAGGACTCATTTTTCCATGGTACTCTAAAATGACTGCCAAATTTCAAAAGCTATGGATTCACTCACTATTCCTTTGTCTACTTTTAATAACCCTCACTGAAAAATAGAGTTTAACATTGCACATCATCCTACTTACTAAGCTCACTAGAATTTAACATCGCTGCATTAGGGGGAGCATTGAGCTAATCCGGGTTTTCTGGAGGAACCTACAATAGGATGTGTGTGCATATCCATACCTACACATGGAGACAGAGAAGGAGAGAGAGGGAAACAGAGAGAGAGAGAGAGAGACAGATTTCGACGCTGGCAAGTCTAAAATTTTCAGGGTAGCCTGGCAGGCTGGAGACCCTGGGGGAAAACTGCTATTCTATTTAGAAAGCAGTCAGCTGGCAGAATTCCCTGTTCTTCCTGAGAGTTCAAAATTTTTCTAATAAAAGCCTTCAACCGATTAGGTGAAACCCACTCACATTATGAAGGACAATCTGCTTTATTGGACATTTATGGATTTATATGTTACTCTCATCTTGTAAAAATACTTTCATGGAAACATTTAGAATATTATCTGACCAAATATCTGGGTAGCATAGCCAAGTAGGCATGACTTAAGTTCCCCTTCAACTGTCTTTGTAACTTTGAGCAAGGGACTTTGCATCTCTGAACCTCAATACTTTTATATGTAAAATGTGGGGGATAATACAGTTTATAAGTTTAAAATGAAAAAATAAGAGTGTGGGTAGTAATCAGACCTCTATCTTTTGTGCTTTTGTTAAATTAATTATACACCACATGCCAACAGGTGGCCTATAGCTAATATTGAGAAGTCAGAGGTTTATTATTGATTTCAAATATTCCAAATTGGCCATGTTCTGAATGGTGCTAGAATAACCAGAAAGAAATCTGCTAGTACCTCTGTGGAGCCTAAACTGGAAGATGGTCTGTATGTATGTATGAGCCTGTGCGTGTGCCATGCATCTTGGCCTTCCATTCATTCTCTATCAACAAGGCACAACTGAAAGATATGAGAAGTATACAGATTCCTCCACAATATATACTGTATCACCAAGATTTGTACAACCGAGTTGTGCTAGTCAGCTTCTATTGCTTAACAAAATACCTGAATGAAACAGCTTAAAATGAGAGAAGACTTACTCTGGCTGACAGTTTCAGATGTTTCAGTTCATGGTCACATGGCCCAATTGCTTGGGGCCTGGGTCAAGGCATAACATCATGGTGTGGGGTGTGTGTGGTGGACTGAAGCTGCTCACCTCATGACGACCAGGAAGCAAAGAGAGAGGGGAGGGGCCAAGATTCCAACATATCTTTCAATGCCATGCCCCCACAGATGGGATCTACTTCCTAAAGGAGGAAGCCTCCCCTCCTAAAGTTTCCACTGCCTCGCTCTGAGGCCATCAGCTGGGACCAAACCTTCAACACATGAGCTTTGAAACTAATTATTGCAAATCCTTCCCTCTCCAGTGACCCCAGGGAAAACACACACACACACACACACACACACACACACACACACACACAATCTTCAATTTGCCTGCCTACTGCATACCTTATCCCTGCCCCAACTATAGAAGCTTCATCTAAATCTAAAAGAGTATCTTCCCTGAACCCCAGGTTCCTAAATGCTTCTCTACCTCATCAAAACCTGAAGAACCCATTACTGTTTCTTTCTTGTGATCTCTTGTTATCAAAGATGTAAACAAGTAGTCTTACGAATCAACAGAAATCTGCTACCTGTCAACCTCTGTGTGTGCTGACTTCCCATTCATTACTGGGTATAAGTGCTGTTCAGACAACTTCATCAGGGGCCCAAACACTACTTTAAAACATTTTTCCTTACCTTTGATCAGACCCCTTTTATATTCTCCAAACTTTATATAATCTCCCATTTCTCTTGATCTTTATAACTCACATGTACTCATTCTAGGTTGATAATATAATTTCTATTCCAATGAGAAAACAGAGACTATCAGGGGCGAACTTCTTTAACTTCCCATCACAAGATTCTATTGATCTATAGTTACAACCTTCAGTCTTTATTTTCTTCCTGCATCAGGCAAAGAGGTGTACTCCTCTTTCCACCTACTGAGGATTCTGGTCCACCTAGTGATAAACTTTTCCCTTCTTTTACCCATATTTTTTATTTTTTATTTCTTCCTCTTCTCTAGCATACCCACCCCCCCAAAAAAAAAACCCAGAAAATGCTTATCCAACTCTCACCTTTAGAAACAAAATAAAAATAAAATTTCTTATTAAGGTCAGTCCACAAGTTCTACTTATGACTAAGACTCACAGGGATGAGATTTACCCCTCTGCCTTTGACAACTATAACAATGGGTTCTCATAACATTGGACAAGAGGCAATGAAGGACGGTGAACCCTGAAAGATGGGAAACAAATATAAAAGCCCTACAATTGCCCCAGCTATCACCATGACAGAGTTTTCAGCTGTGAAGCAGAGAGAATAAATCTGGGGGTGGGGGTTGAGGGGGAAGCAGAGGGAGAAAAAGACTTTCCAGAATGAGAAGACAGAACTGACGGGAGGGGGAAACCAAGGCAGCTAGAATTCACAGAAGAGGGTTCCAGAGAGAAGAGAGCTCTGCACGGACTCCCCCTGGAGCATTCCGCTGACCATTACAAGGATAAGAAGAAACTATCAGAGGCTGAAGGAAAAAGCTCTAAGAAGGAAAGGAACAGTACCAGGCTCTCACGCAAAGCCAGGAACAACATCTGCTCCCGACAGACAGGAAAACTTCCAGATTCACAGGGCATTGGGCTGAGTACTCTGAAGAGTCTCAGCTCACTTGGAGCATTAAATAGCCCCAGAATGAGGAATGCTCCAATTCCTTCTGCATAATTTAAAAGCAAGACCCAAAAGGATCATACTATTGCCAAGTAACTTGACTGCATCCCAGAACAAAAATCAATAATATGTACAAGAATACAAAAATGCTCAGAACTCAATGGTCAAAATTCATTAGATTTGGTGTCTAATTAAAAATTAACAGGCATGTGAAAATGACCTGTAATTAGGAGAAACATCAGTCAAAACTGACGTAATCCCAGAGTCAACATGTTGGCCTACTTCCCTTTCCTTCCTCACCTGATCCAACATCCTCACTGAAACACTGACCCAGGTCAGTCTCCCCGCATACGGGACCATTGCATTCCTTCATCTACAAAGGCACTCAACTCTGGGACATTCCTGCCTGAAGCAGACCCCGAGGACCTGGCAGGAGCTTTTTCGGACCCACTCAGCATTCACTTTCCATTCCACACCTGGTCCAAAGAGAATTTTTTTCTTCTAAACATGGCTCTCATTTTCATTTTATATTTTTACATTTTTGGCTTTCACTCAAAATGTGATTGTACCAGACCCATCTCAACTGGAAGTCCCCACCCATTATTTCCTGAAAACCTCCTCCCTTCTTTCAGTAATACCACTCTCTTGGTTTTCCTCTCAACTCTCTGATTACAGCCTTTCTTTCTCTGAATCCTTCTTCTTAGTTAAGCATTTAATGTGTCGACTATTAAGGGTCCTGCATTTGGCCTCTTTTCCTTCTTTTTTTTTTCCTTTAAGAGAGAGAGACAGTGAGAAAGAGAGAGAGAGAGACAGAATCAATTTTATTTAGTTTTTCATAATGTGGCTTTCCATGCTGGGACACTTTGTTGTGTACCTGGTGCTGGGGTTTGAACCCGCACACTCATGCATGCCCGGCCAGCGCCAAGCCACTGCTCCAGCCCCCCTACCTCTCTTCTTAATCTGCACTAATAGTTTTTAGATGAGGCATTATAGGTCAGTGAATCCTTGAAATGTTAGGCAAATTCAGAATATTTTTGAAACAGGAAAAACAGTTATAAATGTATTTAAAGGTAGATTACATAAGCAAAAGATAGTGTTTCTGGGACATTTATAATAAGAGTAATCCTTCAATTATTTAGAAAAATTATAGGGTCTGTGGCAGGTACAGTGTATGATGAATAAATGGATATATAAACTACATGTGAAAGTAGAAAATATTTTTTAGAAATCCATCCAGTTAATGAGAAATGTACTTGGTCTAAGTGTTGGCAGTGAAACAGAACACATAGAAAAAGACTGAGTTGGTTAAATGAAAGGCAAATAATGTGTTGAGTGTGTGTCTCCCATGAATTATGGGTGCAGATAGCATTGAGCTGATGTGTTTGTGAATATTTCCAATCATCAGTTACGCAGATAATTCCCCTCAAGAGTTATTGGACCGTGGGGATACCTATACAGACAAGAAAGCCTCTGCCTTCACTGAGTTACAATTTAGTCTTTTCTTTTTCTTGTTTATTTGAAATATGCTCCATTCTTTCCAAAAGAAGTTGCTTAAATTAGTAATCTAAGAAGGATAGGGATCAGGTGCTGACATAAGGCAAGGGAATACCTGATCTCCTATTTCCAAAAGCCTTAAGTTCTCCTTTGAGACTGAAATCTTCAGCAGAATATAGTAAGTTTTTTTTTTTTTTTGCTAATTTGGCAGAGTAACATAAACATGAAAAAAATAATAAAAATTTGTCACACTTACCCTATTATCTCCCTGTTCTAATCATCTATTGGTGTCCCTTTTAGAATAGGTTAGAAAAGTAAATCTCACATATAAATAATCTAGACCAGTCTTTTATAGAAGAATTGGTTAAGGAACAGGTTTAAAAGAGCACAGAACCCCTGTTCTCTGACATCCTGAAGTATCTATTATGTGAGAACTCCCTTCTGGAGCCGAGAGGCATTTAGTTCTATAGAGAATGAAGTGGGCCCAGAATTGGGAGAGGGGGCAGAAAAAAAATTAGCTCCCACCAGAGATGATGGGGACCAATAAGACTAACTGACCTTGGACAGTGCTCTACATTTTCCAGGGAAGCCTGTCATAGGCAGTTCCATTTGACCCCCGACACCTACACGAGCTCTGCACAAAGAATCAAGCTCCGAGAGGGCGAGCATAAGGCCAAAGACGTCTCAGGTGATAACTGTAGACATCTCCTAATGACCATCGCTGAAGGGACTTTTTCCAGAACTTGCCTCATCATAAGGTGACACTTTTCTCCTAACTGCACAATTAAATCAAAGGCAGCTGGAGACCACACACTGAAGACCACAGCTATGTGTGACAATTTCAAGAGGTGATTCAGTAACAGTATTTTCTAATTCTAAGTATTGCCAATAAAATCAAAAGTACTTAGAAAGGGGAAATTCCCCAAGACAGAACTTTCTTAGCCTCTACCTAAGAATGAAAGACTGATTCGACAAATTTTTTTAAAAATAAGATTGTTCTCAGACCCATGAGTCTCAGTCCTAACTCAGACTAGCTCATCCTTCCGGATTGTCCAACATCATGGTTGAGAGCCATGGATTCCACAAACAGGCCTCCACAGGGCCCTTCGCCGCAGGGCCTTTATTTTCTGAGAACTAGTGTTCTTCTGTAGGTGAACGGAGTATTCAAAATTGTTTGCAGGATATACACCTTGCTCTTGGAATCTGGTACTCCCTAAAGTAAAGATGATAGATGATGATAATAAATAGATAGATAGAGAAGAGAAATAGATGATAGAGAAGATAAATAGATGATAGATAGATAGATAGATAGATGATAGATAGATAGATTTATTTTTCCCAAAGCCACCTACATTCTTCATTGTGAAGACATCAGTGAGGACTTTTATACCAAATAGCAGCAGCAATCAGGTCTCCATTGAATCTTATCACTTACCCTCTCTACACCTCAGCCCCATTTCTCAATCATCTCTTCCAGCTTTTCTACCTACCTCCAGCCTCCACAGTCCTATTGCATCTAGACACTGGCCTGCCTACAAGCTAAGGCAACAGGAGTCACAAAGGAAGAGACAAAAATCTTGTAGCAAACCCTTGGAAAGGTAAAGCAGCTGCTGAGGACTAACAATGTTAGGAAAGACAGAGACCTCCTTCCCTGGCTTCCAATAGCTCCTGCAAGCCCCTGACCTCATCAGGCTGCCAGCCTGATGATGGCTGGACAGTGATGACATGTTGGGTGACACTGGAAAAGAAGCTGACCTGGACCTAGAGAAGGGCCCAGGCCTTTGCTTAGAAGAGCGAAGTAGGGCCTGGACCTGTAGAGATCCTGTCCTTACCCTGTACCCTGCACATAACCAAAGGCCATGTGACTTGCATACCATTTGACCAGCATGTCACAGGACTTGAACTGTCATTGTCCTCTACTTGGCATTATACTCCTGTCCCAACTTTGCTGTGGAGAGCCCCTAAAAAGGCTCAAGAACTGAGCACTGGAGCCCTGGCTTCAGGGTGGCCCAACCATGCCAGAGACTCAAACTCCACACTTAGGTTTCTTTGATAAAGGGCTATGGAAAGCCCAAGGAAAGTGCTTTTTAGCACGATGACAGTCATGCAGGATCGCACAAGGTTAGGTGCATGGGGTGAGATGCAGGCCAGATGACAAGGAAAAATGATGTACCATACTATCATGATTGTTTCCAAGCAATGTACCCTCCAGGGAGTGGGAGCTACTCTCACCAACATCTTTCCACCACAGAAAATAGAGATTCAATGCATAATCCATGAAATTAATTCCCAAGCTATCCAATAGCAATGCAATGGAAACTACATATATAATTCTAGAATTTTAATAACTACAAAATAATTTAAAAGGTGTAATTAATTTTGTTAGTATATTTTATTTGACTTAATATATCCAAAATATTAGCATAGTTTGACATGCAGTTGATATTTTAAAAATTAATGAGCTATTTTGCATTCCTTTGTTATTACTTCTTCAATACCCAGTATGTATTTGACATTAAATTCCATGATTAGCCTGGGTTCGTGGGTTCAATAGCATCATGTAGCTAGTGTCTTCCATACTGGACAGTGCTGATCTAGATTTTTTTTTTTAATGTTGTTTTCCAGATCAAGGTATAGACAATAGTCCCAAAGCATGGGAAATTCCTCCAGCCAATGGGATAGAGCAGGACATAAGGAGATTACACGGAGACACCACCTGGAAAGTCACGGGGTGGCAGTGGGGAGGTGGACGGCAGGGGGGAGGGGTTGTGGTGGTGGTGGGGAGAAGGCTCTATCCTCTTCAAATGCATCCAAACATGGGTTTCTTAAGCACCTACTATGGAGAGGGTTTTCATCTGAACTTTACAGAGAATAGAGGAAGTCTATTTAAACCTAAGCCCACCTAAATTGTGCAACCCCATGCTCCCTCACCCAGAATTACTACAGAGTTGGAGAGGGGAGGTGACAATGAATGGGCCTTTTTTCTATGATTTATTATCTTTCCACCTTATTGTCCTTTTAATAAAGCAAAGTCTGCTTTTAAGAGTATTTTTATATATCAGGCACTTTTCTGTGTTATGCCTGAACATGCTGCTTCCACATATACTACAATCTCATTTAATCCTTTCAGCGCTTTAGCAATGCTGATTTAGGCTTTTTACTCCCTCCGTCACCCTTATTTTTCCATTTGGGAAAGTAAGGCTACAAAAAAATAAAATAAAAAAAACTACTTTTAACATATGATGAGAGAATCCAGGGGAAGAAAGTTTCTAACGGAGTCCCATCCATTCTTCCCTCAGCAAGGGCCCTTATGGAAGTTGTGAAAAATATTTTGGAATGGAACTGTGCATTTCAGACCCTAGAAGCCTGCAGTCAATGCAAATGAAACATCCTGCTGTTATCCAAACCCCCGAACAAGCCCTGGACTATGAAACTTGGATCAGTCAGTCCTGGCACTGACATTTAGTAACTGTGCAACATTGGGCTAGATCATTCGCAGTAATAATAATAACTAGCATTTACTGATCTCCCACATATACATTGTTTTTGACCTCACAAAATATAATTCATTTTATGAATTAAGAAACTGGTCTCAAGAAAATCAAATTGCCAAAAATTATACACCCAGTAAGCAGGAAAGCCAGGTTGAAGACATATTAAATGCATTCATGTTTGCTTTATAAAGTAAATTCAATGCCACTCACCCCAATTGCATATTTAAAAAGAAATATAGCTAAAGAACTTCAAGACCATCTATGAACATGACAATAGTATATACCTATTACAAATCTAAAAATTTGTAAATCAGAGGCAAACAGAAATTGGTTTCAGAGCACTTTTTAAATACAAAAATTAAGGCTTCATTATTTATATACTTACAGTGTGTGGTAATATCAAAACAATGAAAAAAGTAGTCTTTCAAAAGAGAGTTATATGTACACTGTTCAACTTGCAAGTGTTGTGATCTTCGATGGAGAAGAAAAAGTAAAAGTACTGAGAAAGTATATAGAGGTGACAAATGTCAGATAGTACAGACACATTAAAGCAAACGATTCTATACTAAAAAGAAATGTATATACGATATATTTCCTAATCTTCATTGTACATATGCAACTTGCAAAAAAAAAGAGTAAAAGGGTAAAAATATAACTAGAAAGAAATGAGAGAAAATGAAAATGAAAGGAAGATAAATGAAGAAACAAAAATAAAATAGCCGACTTCTTTAAAAAGAGCAGAAGGAAGGAGGGGGGAAGAGAAGAAGAGGAAAGGGGCAAGGGAAGAAAGAGAAAGAATGGAGGACCAAAAATACAATGAAAAAATAAGCCTGAATTGTTAGGGTCAGGCAGTTTCTTCAAGAAAAAGAAACTGGCCATGACCCCTTTAGTGTTGCGGCTGGGTACAGTTCTTGGGACTGTTTAGAGAAATGTAGTGCTCTCCCCACCATCAATCTTTTCTAAAGAAAGACTTTGTTCTGCACCTGTATAAACAATCCAGATTTTAAAAACCTATATGCCTGCCCCTAATGTGTGAGACTATGTATTTATACTGATAGCTTCAAGTCATCAATAGGCAATGCAAAAAGCTAGCCTGAGATATCCTCATTGCACCTTTCTCTCTCTCCCCTCCTCAACCCTGCCAAGCCCCTTAGAGTCAAGTTCAAGTTCAAGCACTCGAAGAAAATTTCCACGCTCTGTCAAATAATCCTGCTTTTCCCCAGTTCAGAAAGAAATGAGAGTAAGCAATCTTTTTACTGAGCCCATCCCCCATTACCCAACCACAGACAAAATGTACAAGGAGAAAGAAAACTTTTTAAACAGAGGCGAGCAGGACAGATTGTCTGAAACATCCCCCATGAGAGCGGCATGGCCTGGGAGACAAGGTGGAACCATGCCTGAGTGATGAAGTCAGCCCTGGCAGGCCACCTGTCACAGCACTTCAGGCACAGAGCCCTTTGCATTTGTTCTGCTTTAAGAATCCACTGGAGTGAGGCTGGCCCAAGAGGCTTTCCCTTCCCATCCTCTGTCCTGGACTGATTCCTCCTCTTGGACCTTGCTGTTTTCAGGAGCCTGTAGACTTTCAATGGAAGGACAGGGAACACCAAGTTGGCTGCTAAAGTTCAGTTTTCTCATGGTAAAAGGGAATAACCATACCCCAAACTCATAGTTGTTTAATTCCTCTGTGGGCTGCTCCCAAGGCCTTAGCACACAGCGGGCACACAGGGGTTGCACATTGGTCTGGTTTCCAAAGGGAAGTACCCATCTCCTTACCAGCATTGCAGCAGCCTTCTAGTTAGGAAATGAGGAGATAGGAATTTTGTTTTGTTTCCTTGGGGACACAGATGTTTTATTTTGCGATGAAATAGGGCATGATAATTCTAGGTGCTCCTTTGTCAGTTTATTTTATTTTACTTTGAGGGAGTGATTTTGCTGACTTAGCATTTGCATCCAGTAATTTGCTCTTCAATACCACATCTAAAATAGTAATGGTTTGATTCCCAAACTATAACTAACAAGAGTTAGAGCAGAGTCCTCTATCACATGCCATGTCTTATTAGAAACAAATTCAGGCAAGGAACTCTCAAGACAGTGAAAAATGTCAGATGAAACATTCATTGGTGTGCGGTGGGCAGGCAAGTAACAACTGGAATACCAAGCTAGGGACTCTAAACAGATTAATAATAAAAACAAAAACTAGACTGATGTTTCTGTAAAGTGGAGATAACGACATTTAAGCTACGTATGTTTGAAGATGAAACTAAACAATATAGATAAGTGCTGTATAAACTATAAAGCTATATTGAAGGAGAGGAGGAGTAAAGAGGTGATCATTGTGTATTGTTGGTGCCGTTTGATTGTTTTGCCTTTTCTGTGCTATTGGACAAGGCTTGGATAGATAAGTTGTGAGTGATGAACTTGAGAAACAGTTTTACTGAAAAGGCTGGGAGAGAAGCAGCAGGCAGTATTCGGATCCTGAAATCTCTCAGTGTTGGGCCATCTTTACTACAATATAGATCAGTTGAGAATGGTGATAGGTTGGGTAGGAACAAGGGGGTCGCCCTTTGTTCCTCCAAAGCACACTTTTCTCCCACAGACATCCTGAGGGTCACTAAGGCCTGTGGCCCAAATCTTGGCTCTGTGGGGACATTCCCTTCCCCCACCCCCACCAAAAGCTCCTCTGTGCGCCAAAAAGCGATCCCCACCCCTTCCACGCCCCTGCCCCACCTCTTGCCCCCCTTTCCAAACCCCTCTTTTTTTTGGCCAGGGGTGGTTTGTTCCGAGAAGTACAGATAAATAGTCCTGTCAAAAGGCACAGCTAGCAGTTGTGCGTGCAGAGCCTGGATCCCGGCGTCAATTTCTGGGCTTCTTTCTCCGGGGTCAGCGGCGGGGCGCGCTCGCTTTCACCGCCCACTTCACTCTCACGCCTCCGCGCCTAGGGGCCCAGGTCTTCTGTCCTGCTCCGAGCCTTCCCTGGCACGCGCCTCCGGCCGGGAACTGAAGGCAGAGACAGCGATACTGGCAAAGGCAGAGGAAGGAGAGAGCGCGTGGGCGCGGGGGACGACGTTATGTCCACGGGCTCGGTGAGTGACCCCGAAGAGATGGAGCTGCGGGGGCTGCAGCGGGGGTACCCGGTCCCCGCCTCCAAAAGGCCGCCTCTCCGGGGCGCCGAGCGCAGTTACGCCTCGCCCAGTGACAACTCGTCTGCTGAGGAGGAGGACCCCGACGGCGAGGAGGAGCAGTGCGTCCTGACCGCTGCGAGCAACGCAGGAGACTGCAAGAGGAAGAGGCCTCGCGTGGCTGGGGGTGGCGGCACAGGTGGCGGAGCAGGAGGCTGTGGCAAAAAGCCACTCCCAGCCAAGGGCTCGGCCGCGGAGTGCAAGCAGTCGCAGCGGAACGCAGCCAATGCCCGCGAGCGCGCCCGGATGCGAGTGCTGAGCAAAGCCTTCTCCAGGCTGAAGACTAGCCTGCCCTGGGTACCCCCTGACACCAAGCTCTCCAAACTGGACACGCTGAGGCTGGCTTCCAGTTACATCGCGCACCTGCGGCAGCTGCTACAGGAGGATCGCTATGAAAACGGCTACGTGCACCCGGTGAACCTGGTAGGGACGCCGCGCGTGAGTCCCGGGGCGAGCAGCCGGGAGGTGTCCAGACCCTGCCCTGGGCGCTGGTCTGGTCAGCCCCTAGGAAGAACCCCGGAAAGGGAGGTTTCCAGAACGGGTTTATTTTCTCCCAAATCAAGGGAGAAGGGGCCATTCATTGCTGGAGAAGATTCACCCAGTCTTCTCTGCTAGCACCATTCTGATCAGTTTACAGGGTGTTTCGTCCAGTGGCAGGTATTAAGCTAATATCCTGCTTCCGGAGTAAATCTTAGTTCCAGCAGAGTTTACTATCGGATTGCATGTTGAATGGCAAATCTCAGTCGCTCAACTGTTTCCAGCGTAGAGCATGGCCGGTTTCAATCAGCAAACCCTACTTTCTTTTAAAATGGAGGGAAACCCGATTTATATAAAAGAACTTTTAATTGATGCGGAATAGCTGGGTTTCCCCGGGGTGGGGTTGTCTGGAAAGTCCCTCTCCGACCTGCCAGTTCTCTCAGCTTTGGAAAAAGCGCATCCAAGCCTATTCAAGCCTAAGTTCCTACTTGAAGAGAGGAGGGAGGAGATAGGGTGGGAGAGGAAGAGAGAGAAAGAGAGAAAGGAGGAATTAAACGACAAAACCCCAAACTCATGCAAGCTTCCCGAATTATCCAATGGGCATAGACCCGAGGAAGCGTGAATGGACAACAGTCTCGCATCATCAGTATCTAGTAAAATTAAAATGCAAGTTTATAGACAATTTCCAGAACGCTGATGAAAACTGAGCTACTGAAAGCCAGGAATATCTGGGTTTTACTTGGGGGAGTAGTTTCAGTTTGAGACAGCCGTTTCTTCTCTTTATCTGATGCCTTATTTTTATATATTTATTTTTTAATTTTACAGACGTGGCCGTTCGTGGTCTCAGGACGACCCGACTCTGACGCCAAAGACGTTTCTGCAGCCAACAGATTATGTGGAACCACAGCTTAGATGGAACTGGAACTCACTTTGATGGGATTATTCGTTAAGGAAGCGCGTTCGCAAGCCGCGGAGAGAAGAGAACGCGCAAAAACACCAGAGGATGGGGGGAAGTTTCCATAGGCTTCTTCTGGACCCTCCCTCATTGCTTGGAACTGTGAACAGGGCAGGTGTCTGGCAACCTTGTTTTGTAACCAAAAAAAATACACTCCGTGTGGGGAGCACGGACCAATCTCAATCTGGGCCTTAGCTCTGGTAGCAAATCACCCACAGCTGCGGGCTGAGCCCAGCACCCAACCTTAGAGGCCAGTTTCTGAGCTGAGCCGGAATTGTCCGCCGCGGTGGCAGAAGTCTGCGCCACCTAGGCCTCTCAAGGTTAGACAATGGTTGGAGAGTTCTCTCCACCGCTTGAAAGCCGAGGCCTGGGAACCGCGTCTGGGCAGGTTTTTAACTGGCTAAGAAAGGAGAGTGGCTTATCTGGACCAGGTTTGCGTCTCCCAGGCATCGAGCTCCGAGCTGGCGGGATGGAGCCGGCTTTGCACCAGGCCAATGGAGACGCAGTTCCCAGGCCCACCCAGGCCCCTTCGCCAGGCGCTCCGGGCTGTTAGACCCCTTGCTGAGGTCTGGCCTCTCACTCCGCACAGGCTGCGCCCTGCTTTTCAGGCTTCTTCCTCTTTCTGTTCAGTGTTCTGCCCACCGTCCCCCGCCCCTCTGGTTTAGGCTGGAGCCTCCCCTAGCCTGAGGATCCCAACCTGCTCTGAGTTTCCTTCTGGCCTCTTCCTTCTCCCTGTTCCGCAGAGTTCCCTCACTCCCGGTTCCCGACTTTCTCCAACAGGCCTCTTCCTACCGACTTCTGGCCCCCTCTCCCCCAGCACCACCCAGGACCCAAGTTCTTCCCTGGGCAGAGCAGAGCTTCAGGAGCTGTTCGGTACCCTGTGACAGTGGCTACCCTGATTAGCCGCACTGTGCCCCCGCCATGAGGCTGCACTACCACAATAATTAACAGATGTAAATAAATTTATTTTTTTATGAATAATAAAAGCGTTGTGAAAATTGTGTGTCCTGCGTGCTTGCATCAGAAACCTGAGAGGGTTTGGACTGGAAGTTAACTTTAAAGGAGCTAGTTGGAGCTCGGGAAAGGGCGCTGTGTCATTGGGGAGTGGGGGGAGTGGAGATGGTGGTGATCAGTTTTGGTCACATTCCCAAATGTCTTTTGTATTAATCTGTATGTTTCTGATTTTTCTTTGAAGTAAGGATTCCTGGAAGGCAAGAACTGGAGTCCTTAAAAAACCCCTAAGAGTCGTTTGAGGCCAGAGCTACCTTGAGAGGCATGTATTCCCGAAGCTAATATAGGCACACATCTCTCACACACTCACACAAGCTTCCAGGAGCCTAAATCACACTCCAGCATACACTGACAGGCAGAATAAGACTACAGTTTAAGAAGCCAATTGTATTTCAGCAAAAGTTTCCTTTTTCCAAATATTTGGTCTTTTTAACACACATCCATGTTTTCTTCCATTTTCACAGCAATAAATTAGAATATCCATAAAAAATTTTAAAATGATGACCCTTTTAAAAGCACCATTTCTTTTGTGGAAGATTTAGAAAAATGTGCAGGCTAAAACTATTTAACCATCCAATTTGGGGTTCTGACTGTTTTTTATTTTTTATAAAATTATAAGGCAGTTTTCTTGACCAGAGAGAGAAAACACAGCTGGACTTCAGTGCAGAGGTGAGAGAGGTGGGGAACATGACTTCCTGTTTTGAACAAACCCTATCTCAACTCTGGAGAGCTGCCTTTTAACACCATTTTCTTGAGAGCTTTCCTTCATACTCCCATGCCTCAGGGCCTCAGGGCCTCTGGGATCCAGTTTTTGGGATCCAGTCTTCAGCTGCCAATTACCTGGCTGGGGGAGCGGGGTTACATTGGACTTTGGTATCAGGGGATTTCTGGCAAAAGGGACCCTGAAGTATTTAGTGGCAAAAAATCCTATCATGGTCAAAAAACCTCCAGGAGTTCTGGGTAGCAGGTTTCTTGGGCTTGGGAAGATCTGCTGGAAGCCAGATCTTAATCAAGATCATTTCCAAAGCTTCCAGCAAATTAGGGCTTGGAGGGGCCCAATAGGTTGGATAAGGAGAACCTAGCTTGAAAACCAAGGTCTTGCACCCTGCTGGGCTAGTGACCACGTACAAGTGAGTTAGTCAACCCCTCCTAGCCTGAGTTTCCTCATCTACAGTGATAATGGTACTTGCCTAGGAGGAATGCTCCAATATAGAATCCATAGGGTATTTAAAAAGCAAACTTTCCACTGAGTGGTGAACTGGCTACTAAAGGAAACGGAGGGAAACACTTAGGTAAAGGGGTCAATTTCAGACGAGCCTTAGAGATTATGTCCAAAAGCAGGTACAGGGATACAGGTCTCAAATCTCAGTTACTTAGGATGCCCAGGCTGGAGAATTATGAGTTTGAGGCCAGCGTAGGCAACATGGCAGGACTCCATTTCAAAAAATCAAGCAAAACAAAGCACCTGGGTCCTATTTTCAGAAGCTGCAAGCATGCACATACACACACACACACATACACACAGAGAATACCTATATTTATAATAAATATACATAAGAACAAACTTTTATATAAACAAGGAAATATTGCTAGTTTTCATAAGTAAATAAATAACATTTAAAATTTTTTTTTCATCATATCCTCTCAGGGTACCTCAGGAGTAAATGTAGAGATTCCTGCCCTTATCCCCCTTCCATTTAGGAGGTGCATGCCACCGATTCACGTGTACACAGGGGCTGGTGTTCTGCGTGCACATTCATTTTTGTGATGACTTTATAATCCTAAAATTTATGGAGGAAAAAAAAAGTTCAAGAATTTTTTGCTTGATAGTTTCCGTAAAAAGTCTAATGCCAAGAATTATGTTATTTTTAAAAAGAAGAAAAGATCAATTTCTAGTAATCTGCAACGAATGAATTTAAATTGTTTCAAGTTTCTGGGCTTTCTGGGCAAAAATTACTAGTGAGAGAGCCTTCAGCACTTTTTTCTTTCTTTTTTTTTTTTCTAATTTGGTACCAGAGATTGAACCCAGGGGTGCTTAACCACGGAGTCACATCCCCAGCCCTTTTTGTAAAATTTTAAATAGGATCTCCCTAAGTTGCTTAGGGCCTCTCTAATTTGCTGAGGCTGGCTTTGAACTTGTGATCCTTCTTCCTCAGCTTCCCTAGCCCTGGGATTACAGGAGTGTAACAAGGTGCCCTGGCAGCCTTCAGCATCTTAAAGCAGGCTTTTCTTTATCTAGTAGAGTGCTGAGTGGCAGGAAGGTGTACCACAGACCTCCTCACTTTTTCCCTTCCTTTTCCTTTAGGGAAAGGAAGATGAGAGTTGAGGCTGGGAACTGGGTGGATTGTGGGTGGGGAGAGGAAGGAGAAGTAAGTACCAGCTTAAGTTTTCATCAATTCTCTTATACTACCCTGAGAGAAAAGATGATGGGGCG
>PVKS010003004.1:0-49770 GCA_004027875.1 Aplodontia rufa | reverse complement strand
AATTTTGAAACATTTAGGCGTTTCTCTTGGTTGTGGATGTTGAATTGATTTTGTGCATATTCTCTTGCAAGAGGCTTCAAGTTCAATTTCACTTTAGTCTGGTGGCTACTTCAATAAATTTCAACAATGAGCCTTGCGGTTTACAAAGGGATTTCTTACAGGTATATTTCCCTCCTCCCCAGATAATAAATGCTTCAAAGCTAAAGAAAAAGAAAAAAGAAAAGAGAAAAAATATATATTTATATATATGAAAGATATCCATATCCTCTACCCATAAAAAAAAACCAACTTGGACATTTCCTAATATAATGGGTAGATTTTTTTTAGTGATTCTGGAAAATATTAAAAATTATAATAACATAGAAAGTCATTGTAGTCACAGGTAGCAGGGCAAAATCAGGTAAATTCCTAGTTGATTTCTCACTTCCAAGAATTTAACTTGTGAGAGAATTCATTAGGAGGCACCAGATGACTCCCTTTGCTACTAAGGACCCAGGTTGCCACTTATTTCATTGGGAACTAATGCATATCCTCCCACCCACTTCAAGGCCACCAGCGGGGCTTAAACCTTTCCACCATTTATCTCTTTCTTCATTCTGTTAGCTTCGTGGATTATTTTTCTTCTTCTTCCCACAACAGTGAAAACTGACCCAGAGAAATACTTTGAAATCATGACTCTTAAGAAAGTTCAGAAAGTAGCTAGAGCCAGAAATCTACATGGAATCCTGTTAACATAATTAGCAATTATCTCCAGGGATCTCAGTCTACTTCATGTTGGTTCTGCTGTCACCTGTCACCGAGATATTTTCTGGATCAGTATGGGGATCCTACATTGCTTGTGGTACAAAGGATCCTGGAGCAATTTAGGGCAGGGGTTTTCATTTTTAAAACATGATATCCATATCAACTAACACTAGCTGTGAGTGTGGAAGGGGAGAGGAGTAAGCAGCAAGGAAGAAGAACAAGAGGGAACAAGAGGGTTTTACTGTTTGCTTATTTTAAAAAGGTGTTTTTTTCTTCCTTTTTCTTTTCAATTAAAAAAAAGCATTTTTAAGAAAAGACTCTAAGTGGCCCTGTCAGATGTATCTGGATCTAGTCCAGTCCCATGATGCCTGGTTCTACACGCTCAGGGTCTTACTCTCATCTGGGTGCCCCCTGCCTTGCTGGCTGACGGGAGAGTTCGTGTAATGAGATCATGATTGAGCACTTGGACAATGCTCCATAAAGCTAATTTTAAAAAGCCAAAGTCTTGGATTTCTCTTCTTCCTCATTACAATTGGGTGTTCTTGACTCCCATCTGCAAATTTGTTCCAAATTTGCCACTTTCATCACCTGGCTCTTTTAGGCCACACCTAATTTTCCTAAATTGCTTTTTCTTTTTTTTTTTTTTTTTTTACTATGAATAAGAAATTTTCATTTAATTTCATCTTAAATATAAAGACTGTGGGACTACATGTCAGAAATTATGCATGAGATCATGATCATTTTAGAGTGCAAAATAGATCAATGGATTTCGATGTAATGCAGTACAAAATGTTCATTGATATGATTTCAGATTCCATGTCCCAGCCAACTTTTCAGATACTATACTTGTGGGGTTTTGGTATAGTACCAAAGAATAGTCACAATAACCTGAACTGGCCATTAAAATATTTCCTACCTTTAAAACCACATATCTGTGTGAGGTTGGATTTTTAATCAAAATAGCACATCACAATAGAATCAAGTAGCAAGTATGAGAATCCAGCTATATTTTATTAATTTAGATGTTGAAAATATAAAACTATGCCACTCTTTTCATTAAAATGTTTTAGGAAAAAATCCTTCTTTTAAGATACTATCTGTATTAACATGTAATTAGTTTGTTACTACCTTTAAATGAATAAAAAATATTTTCTTGGTTTTAATTTCTAATTCAATGATGTCATTAGATATAAGCCAGTTATATAAGCAAAATATTTTCAAGTCTTTCATGGTTTTTAAAAGTCTAAAGAGACCGCAGACCAAGAGAGTTTGAGGACCACTTGTCTAGATATTTCCTAAAGCCTTTTCATTGATAAGAATCTGTTTGTTTTCTTAATTTTCTGGTGATTTCAGCAGGACGGGAGCCTGTTTGTCACGCTTAAGTTGGATATGGCAGGGAATGTTTGATCATAAAGTTTTTCTGGAGAGTTTAGGATGACGACTTGGGTAAAGCAGGTTGTTTCTATGCAACACCTCTGTAGTTGGGCCAGGCAGGTCCACAGGGCCAATGCCTGTCCTGGTGTCAGAGCTGTACTTAGAAGGATTTCTATAGCACTTCCCACTCTTTGTGTCCTGATACCTACTGCTCCTATTCTGTTTGAGCCTTTGCAGCCTCAGGACTGGACTTGAGATTCGTATGAAAGGGAAAGTGATGTCCCGAACTCTGGACTGGCAATCCCATTCCTTATGTACATATATGAGTATACTCTGAGAGATATGTTAGAATCATAACATTCTATTATCCTAATAAATTTGTTTAAGAAAACACAGGAATCATTTCCATTGATCTTTGGTGAAACATTTTTTTATCTGCAGTTTTGTCAAGTAGCTACTTGGCATCACCAAAGTAGCACATCCTTGATTTGACTAAATGCCTTGACATGAAATTGGAGTAGAGAAGAAACAAAAACAAATATCAACAACAAAACAGGAAGAATTCTCAAATGCTTTGGAAGCAAGCCTCTTCAAATCCAAAGAAAAGATACCATAAAATAACAGTTTCAGGGACATAAGGTCCAAGGGATTCAGATGATCCCTAAGGATACTGTGCAGCAGCTAGGGAAGGGGAGGGACTATTGCCTGTGCACAAATGACAAGGAGTCCTCATGCAAAACCCAGCTAAGGGACATCTAAATGGCAAATGGCAATGCTCTGAGAGGTGACAGCAAAGGCCTTGGGAGCCTTGGGTAAACTGCAGAGAAGAGCAGAAAGCTGTAAGGAGAGGGAAAAGACCATGGTTATACCATGCATATCAAATGTGGGCACAGTCAAAGGCATTCTGCTTAGATAGAGGCTAAATCTTAAGCTCTTAAAAGAGCATCCTAAGCACCCACTGGTAACTTACATGCTCCAGCCTCTCTGGGAACCCTGACTTTAATGTGCCTTATATAGATTCCCCTCAAATAGTGGTGATGGAATAGGCCCAGTTTTCTATCTTCTCAGCACCACTTTTTCTTTTGGCTAACATTTCTTTGGAGATTTGGGGTGGGATGGAGGTGGCTCTATTAAACTTTGGGCTATTTGGTTGCCAAAGATGATCCCCAATGAACTAGACCTGCAGTGTCTGTCCCCTTGTGTAGGCCTGGCTCCGGTGTTCATTTTCACCCAGAGAAGGTGGCAAGAGTGACTCTGCCACCTATGGACCTATGCCCTAGGGACGAGCTGCTTCTGGCTTTACTAATTTGAGACCCGGAACTTTCACATCAGAAGCCTATTCATGTTCCTGAAGAGGCCACATGGAGAAGTCACAGGAGACAGAAGCCTGGAGACTATACATGAGAAAACTGAGGGGGCTCAGCTCACAGTGATGACTATGACCCGGACACTTGATGTGAGTGGTGCCCCTAAGTCCACTGTGCAGTCATGTGGTGGAGGCTGAAGAAGCCACCAAGGGCAGATAACAGAGGTGACCTGTCCTAATTCCTGATGCAGAGAATTGTGAGAGATGATAATAGAATTCTTAATTTAAGCACTAACTTTGGCTAATTATGTTACTCAGTGATAGGTAACCACAACACGTCATCAAGTAAATTGTTACATCAACCACTTCGGAAAACTTTTTGATTATCTGCTATGAGTCAGGACCAAACTGAATGAGATCATCACCTCATCTCAAAGAGTCACAAGGGAGGAAGAGGAAAAATGAACCAACAATGGAAGTACAGTGCTGAAAACAAGGACAGAAGGTGGCACTCTGGAAGGAAGGGCACAAAACCAAGTTTTGGAGAGTCTTGGAAGACTTCTCAGAGTGCTGACATGTGAGTTGGGGCAGGGCAAGGCAGCAGAAGGGTCTGCCAGAAAGAATTATAAATGATGGAGAGCTTCCAATCCAGTGACTAGCTTAAGTGCCTAATGTGGTGGTTAGGAGCATGGACTTGCACAGGTGCCTCAAAGTAACTGAGCCCTGATTTTCTTAAGTGCAGAATGATGATATAATGGAACCTACTAGGTGAGTTTGTTGTGAAATTAAATGTAACAGTGAGTGGAAATTGATTAGCATGGTGCCTGCACACAGTAGGTGCTCAGCAAATGGCAGTCTATTTTTATGGCTCTCATTAGTATCATCACAACATTAGGATTACTGTGCATTCCCTTGGCATGCTTTGAACAAGTATTGAGAATACCCCTCATTTTCCCTTTAATCTAAAATATCTGGGTTTTCAACTGTGATTCTATAGCAGTTCTCTTCTGAAGAGGTTGACCTTTCCAGAGTTGTGGAAAATCTGAAAATATTGATTTGTATGGCAAGCAACATATCTTGTTCATACTGGGGGTGAAAGAATAGACTGTTAAAATATATCTGTGAGCAGGATAGAAAGGTGTCCAGGTTGATTAGACAGCTATGGTAACAAACCAAAGTTAAAAATAACACCAACAAGATGCACGGATTCAGATGCACCCATGGGATGCTCTGCTGCCTTTCAACACCTCTAGGTTGTGCCCCAGAAACTCTATCAGCCCCATCACTTAGAGCAATTACCCCTTGCTTGGTAGACTAAGAACCCAAGACAAAGGGAGGGAAATTTAAGACACGACGACCAGAACTGTTTACTAGCAGATCCAGGATTAGAATTCACAGACTCTGAGTTTCCCCTTGGCATTCAGCCCACTCAATCTGAAGGACACCAGCAGATAAGAATTTGGCACCATAACAGCTCTTTTCTGCAGCTGCTTCTCTGCACACTGGCCAAGTCCCCAAGCCTGCCTGCAGTGACTGGTGAAGGGTCTTGAAAACATGACTTAGATGGCCTTGTGAAAGCTCTTCCCTCATCCAACTTTGGTTTCTAACCCAAAACCAGGTGTCTGGGCTACAGGAGACCTGAAGTCACTTACAGTTCTAAAAGGCCTGCTCTATTTTTTATAGGTGTGTCTCCTGCCATTGTTTGCACTTTGCAACACCAGAGGGTGTTAGTCTGTGATGTGCTGATAGAAGAGAATTCTTGAGACTGAGCATGGTATAAAGGACACAGTTTTATTTCCTACAGTCCTGAAAGCCAAAGTTCAAGGTCAAGGGCCCACCAACGGGCAAGAGTGACTTGCTGTGTCATCCCACGGGAGGACGGATCACATGGTAAAAGACCGTAAGGAAGCGATCAAAGGCGATGCCTCAAGCCGCTTTATAATCAGCATTAATCCATTCATTGGAACTGAGCCCTCAAGACCTAAACATCTGTCTTCTGGCCGCATCTCCAACACTATTATATTGCTGATGATGTTTTCCAACTTGTGCTTTTGGGGGAAGACACATTCAAACTATAGCCAAGACAAAGCCCACCTTTATTTAAATGTTTTGGGTGAGATTCCAACCCCTCTGGCATCCTTAAACTTGTTCCACAAGAGATCTATGATATTTCTATATATCATGAATATATATATTTTATATATATATAGAATATATATATAGATAGATAGATATAGATATAGATATAGATATAAACTTTGCCGCAGACTCCTCATTCCTCATATAAAGGTACATTTCTTAGGAAGGTACGAATGGGCCTCTTCAGGACATCAAGCACAGCAATTGTAGTATATAAGGTATTTCATTCTAAAGAGATTTTCATTAGTGTTAAAAAATCACAACATTTGTCAGACCTTTTACCAAGCATTCTTTGATTGTATTTGTTTGCCCCAGAGTAAAAATTACAGCGGAAAAAAACAACAGATTCCAGTGAAAAAACTCCCAGCAAAATTTTGATGTGTAAATAACCACTGGCTTTCTTCAAACTCCTAGGAGCCTGGAAAAGCTGAAATGCTATCACAAACCTCCTGTGTTCCCCCTCATTAGGCAGGACACTGCCAGCTGTTTCCTGTGGCACTTTTCACTTTCCTCCACAGTTTCTCGAAGCTTACTGTTGGTACTCCTGGAATCACAACTGCAAGCTGCCTTCTTCTCCAGACGTGCTTCACCTGAGCATGAGCTCCCTGAGGAAGCTCAGGGTGGCTTGTGATGTGCAGAATGGATTGAGGGGCATGGGGACTGGAGGGAGCAGAGACACTCAGGGCCTAGGCTGGGATAAGAGCGGTGGGAACTCAAGGGATGGAGTCAGGAGACATTTGACTTCTAGGATGAAACCGGCTGCGTGGTTTTATGTTAGTAATTGTTGTGATGAAATTATTGACTGGACGTGGGTGACGAAAGACAGGAAAAAAGTAACGATGACTCGGAGGTTTCTAACTTGGGCCAGACAGTGAGTAGTAAAGCCACCGTGAGTCATTGCCTATTGCTCGGGTTTAAAAGGGCAAGTTTAAAACAGTACAGAGTTTAGACACCAGATCATTCACTTGGGAACTCTACTCTTCGTTGACCTAAAAAGATGGCTATCAAATTTGGACTTGTTCTGAGGATTTAGATTCACTGAAGCGGGTATACTAACAACTAAAAATTCAGAGTGAGATAAGACTACACAGCTCAGAGACATGAAGCCTGGAAACGAGATCCTCACCCAGGTTCTGAATAAGCACGAGCATGCCTTTGTTCTTTCATTGGATCTCAAACATCTCTGGAGCAGGGTTCATGGCTTTTCATTTTGTATCTCATGAAATTATAAGCCCCATTTGTGTTGCATAAAGTAAGTGGATCAATAAGTATTTGATAAATTACTCTTGATAGAAAAAACTGCTACTCTTAGCTTTGATTTTTTTTTCTTGTACAATGATGACGTTTAGATTTGGGAAAGCCTACACCCTGCAGCCACCCAAGGTATGCAGTCATCGTGGGCAACCAGGAAAGTGTGTTTACTTCCTCTATGGCTGAGCACTGTGCTTCTGGCTGCATGTGAGCCCCCCAGCTCCGCACTCCATCTCACCATTCTAGGCATCCCTCAAACAGAAAAGAAACTTACTGAATGAGTCCAAGAAAGGATAAATGCTTTAAAATTGGAAGAGATGAAATAATAATGTAGATGTGCTATATTCTTTGTGATGTGTATTTATGCTGTATACACTAGATATTATCCCTTTTACGCCTCTCATTAGACACCTTAGGAGGCTTGGGATAGGAAAACCCAGGCTCATGACACTTCAGTAACCTGCCAACAGTCACACAGGGAATGAGTGGTAAAGTTAGAGTTTAAACCTGGCTCTGTCCAGTTCACTTCCAATCTGACCTTTGATCAGTCACTCCTGTTGCCTCCCCAAGGGATGTCTGCCAGCGGTGAAAGAAAGTGGGTGGGAAAATGGCATCTACCCACCAACAAGACCAGCCTAACCTTAGGTGTTAACTGGGAGCAGCAGATGAGTAACAGAGCTATGCTTAGTTCCATAGAGCTTACAGTAGGGTGGTGGTGAAGAAAGGAGCCAGGGGCAGTCTGCTTAAGTAGAGATAGGGCCAGAGCAACCCAGGAAAGGCACTTATCTATAAACAAAAATATCTTGTTTTTATTTTCTTTTTTATATTCTAATGAAGAAGATTGAAAGATAGCCAACTTATATGCATTGACTAAAAAAAGGAAATAGATCTGGCCTCACTTAGAATTTTTAGCTCACAGAATTACATATTCCTGGAGGTCCCAGCAGTGGAGGCAGAAAGTGGCCAATCCGAAGACCACAGAAGAGCTGCTGGTGGGGAAAATGAGGTAGCAGGAGTCAGAAAGAGACTGTTTCCCCACTGGCCTGTAATAGCCAGTCACTTTTGTATGTACTTAATAAACTCCTATTTAAGTGACTTGAATAGAGAGACATGAAGGTGACAGGTGATCCAATTTTTTCTTTTTTTTTACTAAATAGAAAATATGTCTTAATTGAAGCATACAGGAACTAGAGTAGAATTAATAAGTTTCCTGAGATAGGTTTTTCTACCCATCTGGAATTAGGGACCAAGAATTTATGTGATTAGGGAGAGATTTGTGGTAGAAATTTCACAGAATCATAAAGTCATAAAATGTTAGAGCCAGAAAGTGTCTGCTCAATAATCTAATTTGTGTTTGTCATGGCATTATAAAAGTAATGACAAACTAAATGTTTACTAATTCCCTAACCATGGACTCTTGTGTAACAATTTCCATGATGAACTGCATCTCTGGAAATTGGACATGCCTTCTCTTCTATCTTGGTTTAAAGAAAGACCCTGCTTGAAGGGTTGGCTTTTGTCCCCTTCCCATTCAAGGTCATTTCTTGTCTTGGCTATAGCTGACTGGCTTTCCTTCCTTTTCCTTCCTTCCTCTTCTTTCACTCCCTCCTCCCAAGCTGCAGATTTAATTCTACCTCCTCCATATTCTCACAACATTTTATGTACATTTTCATTGTTTTTGAAAAAGGTCTTTAAAATAAGAAATGCCCAGCAATGCAAGTGTAGTGTAACCTAAGCAAATCAATCAGTGTGATACAGCACATTATAGAATGGAGGAAAAACCCACATGATCATCTCAATGGATGCCAAAAAGTGCATTTGACAAAATCCAGCACCCTTCATGTTAAAAACACTCAAAAAACTAGGAAAAAAGAACAACTTACCATAAGATGCATTTATGAAGAACCCACACTAACAGCAAACTTAGTGGTAAAAGACTGAAAATGGTTTCCATAAGTTTAGGACCTAGAGAAGGATCCCTGCTTTTACCGTGGCCATTCAATCTTGTACTGGAAGTTCGGACTATAAATTGGAATGAAATACTGATAAATTCTACAACATTGATGAACCTTGAAAACATTATGATAAATTATATTGGTCAGCTTTTTGTGAAACAAATAACTCAGATAATGAATTCATAAAGTAAAAGGTTTTGTTCTGGCTCACAGTTGTGTTGGTGCCAGTCCATGGATGGCTGGCCCTGTTGCTTTTGGGCCTGTGGAGAGCCAGCCCATCATGGTGGAGACATCATGGATGAGCAACCTTGCTTACCTCCTGGCTGGAGAGTGAAAGGAAAAAGAGGGGCTGGGACCCAATGTCCCCTTTGAGAGATGTGCCCAGTGATCAAAAGGCCTCCCCGTAGGCCCCACTTCCTAAAGTTCCCAACATCTCCCAGTGGTACCAAGGGAGCTAAGCCTTTATCCCTGGGCCTCTGGAAAACTTTCCAGATGCAAGCTATAGCATACATGGAAGAATCCAGACCAAAAAAGTTACATATTTTATGAACCATTTATATGAAATACCCAGAATAGATAAATCTACTGTGACAAAATGCTTATTGGTTGATTGCCCGTGTGTTGCGGGGGAAGAGGAGTAGGGAGAAACCGCTTGATGGGTAAGTAGTTTTAGTCTGGAATAATGGAAATGGTTTGGAACTGGAAATAGTACTTTCACGACAATGTGAATGTACTGTATGTCATTAAATCGTTCAGAGTGAAATGACTAATTTTACATGATGTGAATGCTATCAAGTTCAAAAAGAGTCGTTTGAAAGCCAACTTCAGGGGCAGTTAAGACTTCTTCCCCTTCACACTCTATCAACGACTTTCATGGCCACCGGTTCTGTCCTTTTGGGAAATCTGTGCAGCTCCAGTATTAACCACAGGATTCTACAGGAAAAAGAACAAACTGAAGGTCACCAAGATTCTGAGCTCCAAGCAGTTGGTCCCACTACGGAATAATGTCACTGGGTCGCCATCTTGCGGCCAATATGTAAATTGCACCAAACCCTCACCTATTAACCCCCAGGTTAATTTCTGACTTTTCTTCAACCCAAAATGGTTTAGGTCACTGGTCCTGAATACCGGGATCGGAATTGCACAACTCTTTGAAGTCCTCGTGTCATTTAATATCAAAACACTGTTTTATCTTGGATTCCTTAGGAAACAGAGACTGAAGCAAAAGCAGGAATGCTGATTCTATCCTAGGATATGCAGTCCCAGGACAGCAGAAATTCAGGGAAAGGCAAAGCAAACATGAGAGCTCACAGATCCAGGTTGGCCACACCTTTGGGATCTTCAGGAGTCCTCAGGCCCCAGGAATCTACAGAGTCCCCAAATAGTGATAGTGCTGGTGGGAGCCTGAGGAAAGGAAGGGGAATTACCCTATAGCTCCACTTCAGGTTCCTGGAGCTTAGGCTCCTGGGAATCTCCTCCTCCAGGGCCCTGGTGGGGCAGAAGGGATGTCCTCAGAGTACACACCCTGCTGGAGGGTGCCCAAGTGGCTTCAGCACACCTGCCACAGTTCAGGGGCACCCTCACATTTCTTCTGTCAGTGAGCCATCTGTGGATTTTAAGGCCCTTGTAACCCCACAACAACACCATTGCCATTGTTTTTAAAAGCTCTCAATTGTCAAGAAGACTTCATTTACTAATGATTCCTGCCGTTACAGCTATCCCCTGTGCTTTGTCATTGGATTACATTTGCAAGAGGTGATTCAGTTCCGGGGGGATTTTTTTGAAGCAGGGAGCTCGTTCAGGTTCATCTCACTTGAACTTCACAAATCTTCTGCAAGATTAGCAGGGAAGATTATTACAATTATCTCTCTTTTACACAAGTGTTAAACTTAATTCCTGTTTAAGAATTAATATGAAGTAACAGATTCATTTGCTGTGTCCATCTGAAAATACTAGGATCAAAGTATTCTTTCTCATAGAAATTCTGCAGTCCCCACATGTGCAATGATTCCATGTCTGTTTTAAAATGAAAACATACAAAGCAACACCTTTTCCTTCTTTATGCTCCAAAAATCATATTTCTGACGGAAATGGAAACATTGACACAATTGTTAATATGTATTCTTACACTTCGAACACACAGCCAGACAGGTTGACAATCTGAGATAAAACTGATTTAGTCAACCTTCAACAACCTGAATTGTACTGCCCTCTTGTGGTCCGTATTATTATCATAGAAATGTGGGCATGTCAGTAAGAAAATGCAGTTATTTTCAGGAAACTGCTTGTGCTATGGTGATTACCGTGATAGAGAATTTAATTGTTTTTTTTTTTCTCACCAGTAGTTATACGCAGATACATATGTATCCATGCATGCAAGTTTTAAAATCCTATATTAACAAAAATGAACCCATGAATTTTAAAAGCCTTTCAAACTATGTGTAGTGTCCAAACAGACCAGAACTTACATTTTCTTCCTTGCTGATTTATTAAAAAAAGAGATTTTTGATAAGGTTTTTGTGGTTCTTGTCTTCATAAAAAATTTAGTCTTATTTTGCTTCAATTGTCATCTGGAGTTATGGCTTCCAGATTTTTTATTTTCTAAAAGAATTTTTTTTAAAAAAAATCACAAATGGGATCGTCAATTATTTTTATTTTGCCAACTTTGGACATTTAAAAAGGTAGTTACCTGTTAACAATTATCACAATTTCAAAAAAAATGTACATTTTAGCACTCAGGAAAAAATGTAGGAAAGATGTTATTTCAAACCGAAGGGCAGCCTTCTTCACCAAAGAACGTTCTAATTGTTTTCATTTTTTCTCCCAGTCTGATGGCCACCAGCAGAGTATCAGGCTGGCAGCAGCAGTGCATGCCTATATAGAAACCCTTAGGGAAGGCAGAGATCAGGCGAATTGAGTTATTGTCCAGATTAGCCACACTTAAGGCCATATTCACATACACCAAGACACAGAATGTAAATGTGGGAGAATTCAAGGATTTCTCCCTTTCTGGAAAGCTCTTCTTCTCACTTCCTGTATCTCAGTTTGCATTCCCAAAGTGACCCTGAGTCTGCAGGGTGCCATCTTGACCCTGAGTCCATGAGGTGCCAAGGTGTATAAGCACCAGACTCAAGTTGATGGGATAAATATGTGGGTGGGATTCAGAACAGGAATACAAGGACATCAACTCTTTTGTTTATTTTTTAATTTTTTGAGTGGAATGGCAGGTACAAAACTGAAGAATCTGGAATCCATCACTTCTCTTTCTGCCAACATTTTCTACGCGGAGATAATGCCTTCACCTATAGAATTGTTAAGGTCCCTTTCAAGCTTAGCATCAATTTTTCTATTAAACACTCAACAAGAGCTCTCTGTTGAGGACTGCAGCACTAAATTATGGTTGGCTTCTATGTTACTAGGGAAGCTTAAGAGATGTGTGGAAAAGGAAGAGAAAGCGTTGCACTATTGATGTTCTTTTGTAGGAATTTTCCATGAATAAGTATCATATTCTGTACTTCTAGAACATAAGCTGAAGTGATCAGTTGCTAGTACATTTTGTAGGTATATGTGGATAATTTGCCTTTTCTCCTTTTTTCATTCATTCCCAGTAAAAGCTATTTATGGTTGAGACATCCTTATTGATGTGGGTTCTTATGTATGCCATGAAATTCTCACCTGCTGTGCCCTTTCCCCAACTTTAGAGGATGCAGCTTGACAAACGGAATTCCCTCTGGAGACCTAGCAGGAACAGGCACTTCAGGAACAGTACCATTTGGGTGGCACAGTGAATTCATTTTAACAGATCCATAGAAAGTCACTGAGTACCTGCTGCCTGAGGCGCTTAGCACACGCCATGGTTCCAGCCCTGTAGAGGGCCACTCTAGATGGGGAAGGGAGAGGAGGTGAGCTTAATATTACTATAGGCCAAAGGTGTCCCCTCAAGATTAATATATGGAGACTGTGATCCCCAGTGTGATGATATGTGGAGGCGGAGCCTTTGGAAGGTAATTGGGTCATGAGGGTGAATCCTTCATCATGAAATTAGTGTCCTTGTAAGCGGAGACAGAATCAGTGCGCTCTCCCCTACCCCTTCCTTTTCTCTTCCTCTTTCCCCTCCTTCTTCTCTATTTCCTCTTCTTCCTCCTCCACTTCCTCCTCCTGTTTCTCCTCTTCTTCCTCCTCTCTCTCTGTCATAGGAGGAAACCAGAAAGAGAGCCCTCACTAGAACCTGACCATCCTGTCACCTTGGTCTTGCTCTTCCAATTTCAAGAACCACAAGGAATAAATGAAATAAATGTTGTTGGCTGTTTAGCCAACCAGTGGATAGCACTTCACCACAGAAGCCTGAAGCAAGACAGATGCATCCCACAGTTCCTATGAGGCAGACGCTGACGCACCGATATCAAGATTCCTCCAGGTCATTCTTAGAGAAGCCTTTGCCTGCTCCTGCAGGTATAAGAGGATAACCCTAATGGTCCATCAGGTGTTTGCCCAGTGGCTCAGGAGTGACCTACAGTGTTTCATTTTCAAAAGAGCAATGACCCAACATCACACCATCCCTAGCAATTCCACACAATAACTTTCTCTCTTTAGCTGTAACTTCAATTGATCATGGGACAAATTAAGCACAGCTTTAAATCGGTCAACTGCTGCTCCCTGGGAATAACTAGGTAGATTTTCTGTATGGTTATAGCAAATTGGAAGAAACTTCCTTACATCTCAGGACTCTGAAGATGTGATTCCCTGGGGCAAAAAAATATGCCACAATCTGACACATCTTCAATGATCCCTAGAGGGGCTACATGGCTCTGGGAACAGATGGACTGTGAGTAGACTTTCTCATTCTGTTGAGCATTTAACATGATGTAATATTATAGCACACTGGAAAGCTCCCACAACAATCATCTTGATTAACAAATACTCTCTTAATTGTATACATACACATAATGATGAAAAATAGTTAAAATAATCATACTTAAAATAAAAACTATGTAACTTATACAACTTATATAAGATGTTAAATAATTATTAAATCAATAATAATAAAAAATGAATGCTAGGACCATGTTAAGTATGGTTTGCAGGCATTTCATTAAAATTTTACAATAACTTTCTGAAGTGGAAATTGTGTGTCCCCATTATCACAATGACATAAGACAGCTTTCAGGGAGGTTAAATCAACACCATGATCATGTAGCTATTGAGTGTGGGAGCTGGATTTGAACCCATGCCACTCTACTCCAGGTACAAGCTTTGACTGCAATCTCCATTTTTAACTCAGAAGGTGTTTTTCCAAACAGCCTGTTTTTGTGCATAGCTCTTAGTTCAGAGGGACAATAAGGAAGAAAAAACTGTTACATTTACCTATCAAAGAAGTTTCTAGGATATCTACAGCCAAGGGGGTAAAGGAAGAGAATTAAAAGGAAGTGAGTTTAGCAATATTACCCTAATGCTTCTCTCTCTCCAATGGTCCCTGGGCAGCTGGAGCCTCCAGTTCCTCTTCAGCCCTCCCCATCAGTGCCTCCTTGCTCCTCTGAAGTAGCCATCCTTAACATTCTGGAAGACTCAATACTTGTTCATTGTCTCTGCCTTGAAATTAATTTCTGTGCATGTTAATCACTGAAGAGCTGACAGTTCGAGAGTATGGCCCAAGTATTTATGAGCCATTCCCATAAAACAGGAAACACCTGGGTACCTGAACAGTTGCCTTGAATCTCTGTTCAAAAAATCACAGGTGTGCCAGGTGTGGTGGCACATGCCTGTAATTCCAGTGGTTTGGGAGACTGAGGCAGGAGGATTGCACTTTCGAAGCCAGCCTCAGAAATTTAGCGAGGTCCTTAGCAATTTAGCAAGATCCTGTCTCAAAATAAAAAATAAATCAGGCTGGGGATGTGTCTCAGTGGTTAAGTACCTCTGGGTTCAATCCCCAGTATAAAAAAAAACAAACAAAAAACAAAAAACCAAAAAAAAAGTCACAGGTATGTAGCTCCTACCTTATTTAACAGTTGGAGGATTCTAGTGTTTGCTGACTGATCCCAGATTTCAATGTACTTTCAGAGAAAGGCTAATGGACAATGGCTACATCCATGTCTGCAACTTGAGAATTAAGTTCCTTCATAAATCTCTGTAAGTTGGGCTTCGAAACCTGGGAGAGATTGAAAAACCTCTCCACCTCTCTCATTCTGTTTGATCTCTTATCTACCAAAGGTGATACTTTCTTCCTCTTTCTGTCTTAACATATTAGCTAATATTTCTTGAATGTTTGTATTGTACCAAACCCTAGACTTTGAGAGTAGTGGTTTCTCAGAACAACCCTTCGAGACAGATGCATCTGAGAGGACTGCTGAGCAAAGACCTCCAGCCACTTGCCCCAAAGTGATGCAGGACCCTGGAAGGAACTAGACTGCCGCCAGTGTTCCGGGCTGTGCTGTGAAGTCTCTTTCCTGGAAGACCCTTGAGATCACTGAATAGATGGGGCCACAAATATCTCTGCTGAACTCCAAAAAAACCGAAGGGAATCATTTGGGTTAATGAAGATGACTTACAAAACCACAGCATTCTTACTTTCCAAAAGGAAAGCACCCTATAGCCGCAAGCTTCGACTATTTGCCTAAGGATGATGCATTTTTCCATAGGAAGGGAACGGAAGAGGTAGACGGCTAAAAGGGCTCTGTTCTAAATTCATTAGTCCACTCTACTCTTTTCTGTATTAACTGTACTCTTTTTCTGCTTTTTTTTTTTTTTTGAGAGAGAGGGGGAGAGAGAGAGAGAAAGAATCAATTTTATTTATTTTTTCATGTGGCTTTGCTTTGCCAACATTTAGTTGTGTATGTGGTGCTGGGGTTTGAACCCGAGCCCTTGTGCATGCCAGGCAAGATCCATAACCACTAAGCCACCGCTCTGGCCTCTCTGTTTTTGTTTTTTTGTTTTTTTTTTTTTTTGTAACTTCCAGAACACAAGAAAAATTTAAACCACAGCAAGCAAACCAGGAGTGACATTGATGTGTTGTTTTACTTTCCTGAATTGATCTCTAGAAGGGGATGGGGCAGTGGACCTGGTGATAGTTGATGCACTGACAAAATTACACACAGAATTTAAAAAATCAAATCCACAAAGATCTTAACACTTGGCATAGTTAGTGCTTTATGCCAATAGTGCGTTGGATTTTAAGTGATTTCAAAATGAAATACCGCTTGAAGAGGCCAAAAATAATCTAATGAGACTAATATATATATTTTTTCCTATAGGAAGTGACCTATCACTAAGGGATAAGATTATTTCTGTGCTTTGGAGTACCGGAATGAAAAAGTGCAGGCTTCACCCCATGCCTCCCTCTTGCTGCCCTGTAGCTTATCGAACCTAGAATCCATTTAGACTCAAATATTTAAGAAAGAATTACTGAAAAATAAACAACAGGGAAACTTCAATTAGATGGATGTGAAGACTGGATTTTTCTGGTAGGTATTCCAACTTACATTAACATTCTACTAATCCTTTATTGCATTAAGCATAAGTTGTTTTAGTTCTTGCTGATAACCTTGCTGAAATGTGGAAGGCCAGACTCGGGAATTCCATGCCAGGAGCATAAGTGAGTGGCACAGTGCTTCAGGGTCCCTTTGTCACACCTGGATTCTCATTTTACTCATCTCTGGGCCTGAATGGAAGGTCATTCCCAGGAAGTGATTTTTTTTTTTTTTTTGGTCATTCTCCTTCTGATAGGATTATGATGAAGATCAAATGAGAACTTGCTGAGCAATTGCTACGTGCCTGGCTTTGTGCTTGAGAGCTTCAGGTGTGTCACTGAATCTGGACCACACTCCTGCAGTGGAACTGGTCTTATACCAGTTATCTCTTTCTACTACCAGAAGAGTGCAAGAATGCTCTGGCCAGCGGCTCTGCCTTCCATCAGGAGTTGTGATAAAGTATAAGTGCTATTTTTCAGGCACATGTCAAAATCATCTCATTACTTCAACCCATCATCTCCAATCTCCAGGTTTTTGCCTTTCAGATCCAACGCCATCAGCTGAATGAGTAAGTGCATCGCTGAATGCTTTACAGTCTTGTCTTCATGTGGTACAGCTTCAAGGAAAGTGGAGCCATTGAATCAGACACAAAGTTGTAAACCTTATATTTTACAGCAGAGGGCAGTCTATGCCTGGGAAAGGAATGAGATTGCCCTCCTCATGAATCCTAAATATCTGCTTATCCCTGATGCTCTTTTCTTCTGATGCATTTTCCTGAAAACTCATTACCTATATTGAAAATTGAGTTGTTAGATGAGTCTCAGTACAAAATCATCTTGAAAAAACTCCTTTTTTGGTGGAAAAAGATTTTTTTAAAAAGTCTGTCAAGAAACTTTTAACATGACCCTTTCCGAGAAAGATTCTATAGTGTTAGAGAATAATAAATCTTATTTTAATTTTTGTCAAAGACTTTTTTTAAAGAGAAAGAGAGGGAGAGGGAGAGAGATCAATCTTGTTTATTTTTTATCTGATCTATGTTTCTCTGACACTTAGTTGTGTATGTGTTTCTGGGGTTTGAACCCAGGTCCTTGTGCATGCCAGGCGAGCACTGCTGAACCATTGCTCCATCCCTGTCATAGACTTTTTAAATTATAGAAAACTTCAAAAATATAAGAAATTATAGAAAACATGAGAACAGATAGAAGAGAGCCCATTACTCAGAGATATGATAGCAAGTTGCATTAGATTTAAATTTGCTTTTCCTAGGCAGTGGAAAGTGTTCTATTTACTAGCAAAATCTAATTGGAAATAATAAATAAGAGATATGTAGAGATGTCAGAAGTTTGGAGTTGTCATCTCCTTGTGTTTAGTTAGAGCTGACTCATTGAAAGCCTTGCTCTACATAACGAAGGATGTTGTTGGATCAAAGGATATGGACTGTTAACTCTCTCTTTTCCTTGCTTTATGTAAATTGGACAAATAATTCAACCTCTCCAAACCTCACCTACGAACCTCACCTATGAAAAGTGGATTTTTTTTTAAGAGAGGGGGCAGTGAGAGAGACAGAGAAAGAGAGAAACAACTTTATTTTTTCACATGGGTTTAGTTGCTCCAACACTCAGTTGTGTACGTGGTGCTGGGGTTTGAACCCAGGTCCTTGTGCTTGCCAGGCAAGTGCCGAAACCGTTGAGCCAACGTTCCAGCCCCTGAAAAGTGGATTAATAACCATGCCTACATCATAAGGTGATAATGATTCAAAGTGAATTGCATAGCAAGTATTTAACACAGCATCAGGCACATTATATGTATACGAGAGCATTATTAACCACTTTGGACTTCCTCCGTTTCTTCCCGTTTGAAATTAGGAAGACTGAAGAGATCTCTAAGTCCACTGTCGATTGAAAATGAATTCTATGTGTATCTTAACTTTGATTGCAAATACCCTAATCAGTCTAGAAAACACGAATCGGAGAGGGTCCTGTATTTGCAAAATCAGACACTGGAACAGACACCCACAGTAGATAATATGAGCCTGCACTTTCCGTTTGGGTATAAATTATCTCCAGAGTCACACACTGATAGTTTTCACTTTGTCTTGTTTTTTTTTTTTTCTGCTCAATTCTTTTATGCATAATGACTGTAAGGATTGTATTGTATTCCTGTGTTTACTTTACTTCAGTTAGAATCATTTGCTGGGTACCTAAAACGTATAAGGCACTTGCCAGCCACCGAAGGGGAAAGATGAATGACACACAACTCTTCCCCATCATGAGACTATCACCTACCAGAGGAAGTTAAGATATAGTAACAAAAAACCAAAACAGAAAAAACAATGTAATCAATGCCATAAATAAAATTTACTTATGTCTCTGAGAGGACAGAAAAAAATACTAATGAAAGCCCTGTGGGAATGAGCCTTCACAGGTGGGTAGACTGGATGTATGAGATGGGGTATAGCCAAGAATATTCTAGAACATTCTAGGGAGAAAAGGGCTCAAAATTGACAAGGACATATTCAGGGGTGGAGCTGATGAAGGCAGGAATTTTTTTGATGGGATGTAGCAGGAGGCAGGACTAAGAGATAAATTAGTGCCAATTTGTGGAGGGCTTTCAATGCCAGGTTAAGGAGTCTGAAGCTTTATGAGGAGGGATGAGGTGGGAACAAAGCTGTTGGAGGCAGTGTGGGGAATGGGTTGAGCGTGGAACCTGCACAGGAAGTGCAGACTTGGGAGTGACGCACAGGAAGTGCAGACTCTGGAGTAATTTCGGATTTTACACAGAGGTTTCACAGACCTGAGTTATGACCCAGTGGTGCAGAGAATTCACAAAAGAAAGAGGTGAGAGGATCCTTCAATCATTCCACTTTTACTAAACACCTGCTCTGACAAGGTCCTAGCCTCCTGAGGAGACTTCATGAAGAAATCAAAGCATCCCTGCTGGGGAAGCAGGCACAGGGCTGGGGTGGTAATTGAGGCACTGCCTAGAATCCTGAGGATGCTTATTATGGTGGAGAACTGGTGGCTGGTGAGGAAAGGGGGAAGTGAAGGCAATAATACTGCTAGCAGAGAGAGCCCACGCTGGAGGACAGGATGATGTAAGGGAGGAGGGTGGAACAGAACTTTGCAATAGAACTCAGCATCTAAACCTCCCTTAGTAGGTGAGCGAATATGTGCCTAAGAAAGAGAGCAGCCAAGCATGCATTCGTGAATGGGTGGAGGGGAAGTTTGCCAGCCCCCATGAATCGGGTCCCTAAGTGTTCTAGCATCAGTCTCTGTGATTCAGTCTCTCCAACTGAGCAAATCAGTCTTTCAACATTCTCAAATATTCTTATAATCGAAGAGCAAAGAACAAAGAAGAGCAAAATTACAGCTTAGATGTTAACTCTATAGATCAGTATGTCAAGCTTCAGAATGATAGGATTGATGGCTGCAGTGTCGAAATCTGCAAGCAGTGACATTCATGCTTTGGTTTTATAATATCTTCTCATGTTCTATCATTTCAATTTTTAAGTTAAAATTAAGTCACTTTGTACTTATTTATTCTTTTTTAAGATAAGGAGGGAGGGAGAGTGGAAGAGAGAAAGAGAGAATCAATTTTATATATTTTTCTTCTGGCCTTTGTTTCTCTGACACTTAGTTGTGTATGTGGTGCTGGGGTTTGAATCCATGTCCTCGTTCATGCCAGCAAAGTGCTTGAAATTCTGAGCCACTGTTCCAGCCCCTCCTATGCTTATTTATTGTTATTTCCAGTGTTGTGACCTTTTTTTTTTTTTGCTTTTTATGATTTTATGATATGCCAATTCTCTATACATTGTGTGTATGTGTGTCTCTGTGAGAGAGAGAGAGACAGAGAGAAGGGAAGAGAGGGAGAGAGAAGGGGGGAGAAAGAGAGACTTCCTGTTGGAGTACTTAATTTAATTTCTTGTTTTGTAATTCAACCAAGTTTTCATAAAATATTTTAAAAATCACTTTAGTTTTGCTATACCACTCAAATTTTTACCCCTCATTCATGTGGGTTTTCCCTCAAGAGAACCCTAGAAGAATGAATGTTCTGCCCATACCAGCCACACTATCTTAGTCTGAGCCAAAACAAGGCCTTGAGGGTTAAAGAAGATTGGGATGAACGGTATCCACAGACACTGCATCAGTTCACTTTTGGGAACTCACAACTTTGGGACTCCATAACTTGCCCTATGTGCCCTCAGAAGGCCTTTCAGTCAAAGAGCAAGCTTGGCTCCTTCACCAGGGTTCTTGAACTCAAGGTCCTATGAGTTTTTTCAGTTGCAATGTCACTGTGGGGCATCAATGGAGCCCAAGTCAATACCCTGACCCACCTGAAGAGAAGCCACTCCTGCTGGCAAGCTTCAGATAGTGGCAACATATTCGGGATCACCTAAGTCCAAATGACCTTGCATCAAGAGTAGGGTATTTCCCACCATAATTTGGTCTTAGGTATAAAACGTGCAGGACCATCTCATCTCAACGTCTTACCCAAAGAGATGCTGATAGAAGCTTATTCTCCTAGTTTTGCAGCTGGAGATTTACTACTCTGTTTTTACCTGGTTCTGGAATGGGTCTTTGAGATTGAGTTCCAGAAAATTAGAAGAGTTTATGTAACATCAAGTATGCAGATTGAAGTTGGGGTCTCTAATTAAAATCTGTAGCCACATGGCCATCCAGAGTCCTATGACTCATAATTATGCCATATTTTGTTGGACACAAGTTTCTAAACTGTCACTCAACATACAAAGGAGTCGTTACACTCTCCAGGTAGCAGAGAGAAAGTCCATTTTCTAGGAAGCAGAAAAACATTATTTTATTTTTTTTTAAAGAGAGAAGGACAGTGAGAGAGAGAGAGGAGAGAGAGAGAGAGAGAGAGAAAGAGAATCAATTTTTATTGAGTTTTTTTTTGCATGGCTTTCGTTGCTCTGACACTTAGTTGTGTACGTGGGTGCTGGGGTTTGAACCTGTGTGCTCACACAATGCCAGGCAAGCTTATAACATCGGAGCCACTGCTCCAGCCCCACGATACCAAATTCTTAACTACAGAACTTAGCTGAAAATACACCTCCCAACTCTGCTTTGAGAGCCTCAGGAGGCAGTTGGAGCCATCACTCCAGTCCCCAGAAAAACATTATTTTTGGAGAGGGCCAGCCTGGCTTGAAGTTAGGAAAGTCTTGAAACAGTAGGTTTCCCAAGCAAGCAGTAGCTGGGTTCCAGTCCATTCTGCCACCAAATGAACAATGCAACCTAGAGTAAGTCATGTGACCTCTCTAGGTTTTCACGTCTTCATTTATAAAATGAGATGGTTAGAAGAGGAGAGCTTTATTTTTACAAGTGTGCTTCACAGAAAACCTATAGCAGAGATTCTGCTTCTGCCAGTGCAGATTTGTGGGTCCTAACCTGAGAGGACTACCAAAATATCTAGAAGTGGGCAGGTAAACTACATTTCTGCTAACTCCCCAGGCCTTTCTTGGTACACAACATGAAGAACTTTTGGGCAGGTGGCCTCTAAGCTTCTCTGCACTAACAACTATGGCAGATTTGACCTGAGGCAAAAACAGGGAAGTAAGCCAGGTATGGTAGGAAACACCTATAACTCAGCAGCTCAGGAGGCTGAGGCAGGTGGATCACAAGTTCAAAGCTAGCTTCAGCAACTTAGTGAGACCTTGTCTAAAATTTAAAAAAAATAGAAAGGATTAGGGATGTGGCTCAGTGGTTAAGTGACCCTTGGTTCAATCTCTGGTAATAAAAAAAAATGTAGAAAAGTAAGCTTTGATCTTGGTTCTTGTTTCTCCTCACTCGCTGTGGGCCACTGCCCCCATCATGACCCCTGCCTTACCTTTTCGTCTTCCTCCACTCACCACCATCCCCCAACGTACTCTCAGTATCTAAGGCCTAGTGTTTCCAAGTTTGTTCTCGTGTTTTCGCCCTCACCATACCTGATCAGCCTTGGCCACCATTTTTTCCTCACACCCTGCCTCTGCCAATATGTGCTGCAGTCAACTTGTTAGAAATCTTTGGAAACCACAAAGTGTTGTGCAAATAGGAGATGTTCATTTTGGAAACTCACCTATGTCAGAATGCCAGGGCAGAGAGGGCCAGGAGAGGAAGCTCCTCAAACTGAAATCTTTGCCCACTCCTATCTCTAGAAAACATAAATGTGTTTTCTAGAGATAATGACTAATTCAGGGAAACGAGACCTCATAGGAAATTTTAAACCAACTGTAGGAGGCAAGGACAATGTCCTGGCAGATAGATGGGGTCACTACTTTTTGGCAGATGTGACTTTTTCAAGTTTTTAGAATTTTACCAGTAGGTCAATTCTCCCATGTGACAATTTTCTTTATAAAATTGCACTCAGTTCCATCTATATGGTTTTGTAGAGACAAAATTGGGTAAATAACATTGTGGAGAAACTCAAAATATCTGGAGACCAATCCAGATTTTCCACTACTCTCAGTTTTGATGCATGTGAAAGTATGAGGATTTCTTGCTTCCTAATTAATATATTTCCTAGGTGTTCAATTCTTTCACCTGTTGCCTTTTTTAAGCCTTTATTTCAATAATCATGTGCTAGTGGACATTTAGCCTTGTTTCGTGAAGAGGGAGGACTTGCTTATAGGAGTGAGTTGTTCATTGTGAAATTTTCTCCCAAGATTCTCCGTACATCACCTATGGCATTGAATCTGATCATAGTGATTTAAAAGAATGCAAAAGATCCTGGGAAAAAACTCAGGCTCTGAAGATTGTTTTCTCTTTACTTAAGGCAAAAACATGAATATATGATTTTCTTAATGTATGGATGAAGTCTGTTTGGTGGTTGGTGTGGAAAGAGTTGGAACTAACGAATCCCACCCTCTTAGGAGGTTCTATTGCAATGACCTTGGGCACAGGGTGTGGGAAGGACACACACATGTGAGCAGGTGATCCCAAGTCTGAGGCAAAGACTCTACTAGCTTCCCCCAATAAATGTATTTCACCAGTAACCACAACAGCTCCAACATAACATAACTCACATTGAATATTGACTGCATCCTTACTGTGAATTGGGGGACTGGATTAAACCTTCCTGATATCTAACCTCATCTAATTTCATATGCTAGTGGATACTTATTATTTCCATCTTACAAATGGAGAAGCTGAAATTTAGAGAGGTTCAATAATATCTAAAATCATTCAGCTATTCATGAAGTAGTGCAGGTAGAATTATAACCCACAACCTTTACTCTTTAAAATAGTAGTAAGTATAGTTAATGAACAAACAAAAAGTAAACTCAAATCCTGCTACTTAGAAATAGCTATCTGTAACATTGCTCTCATATAGCTTTCTAGATTTTCTCTATGAATATCTTACATAACATTTGTTTTTACATGTACAAATAGTTATTTTTTGCAATTTTTTTAACTTAACAATGAGTAGCCAAGAAATATTTCTGTGTAAGCAGAGTTTTAATGACAGACAGTAGAGCAGTCTGGTCACTCTGAGTCTGCCTGTGTTTTGGCAGGAGCAAGTGCTTATCCAGCATGATGCCCACAAAGTGGACCGGGCAATGGTTTTCTAAAATGCAAAGCCGGCACCCAAGAAGATATCAAGACCACAAAGTCCAACAGCTTTGAAATGTACCCCAGCACATTCTCACATTCCTATATTTTATGGACAAGGGTAATGAGCCCAAGAGTTGCCACCCTCCACCTTCAGGGGAGTGAAAAATGGAGGGTTGTTTTCCGAGTAACGTGACGCCCCACAGCTGGCCGCACAGTCAACAGTGCCAGCCAGCCCCGTCCCCACCTCCTTCTCACCATTGAATGTCACAGTGTGTCCCAAACCAGGGAAATCTGTCTTTCGATAGGATGCATAACTGCAAGAGGAAAGAAGGTTTTAATGGCTTGTGGTTTCCGTGGCTCTTACAACGTTGAATAGACTGTGTGCTGGCAGCTGAAGAACTTGACAGACGCCGCGCCGGTGGAATTGATTAGTTCCTGTTGGTCTCCCTCTTCCACCAATATCAGTGGACACCTGGACACACTCCCAACACAATGTCCTCAACAGCAAGCAATAAAAGTGTGCCCTGACCCACCAAAATAAATTGTACAGAATGGAGTTATTATTTCCATTTATTATTTATTAGTCATGTCCCATGGCATGGTTAGTGGAATAAATATTTTTTTCCAGTGGAAACTGAACATATAACCTGCAAAGAACAACTCCACAATCTGATGTAACAACAACCGCAGAATAGCTATTCTCCCCAGCTTGGGCCACATGTAATTCTCTCTACCCTGAGCAAAATCTCCTTTGCAGATGACATATCTCTTTTGCTGTTCAATCTTTTCTCAGTCCCCATCTTAAGTTGTTTCTCTTTTCTGTCTCTTCTCTTACTGGCCACCTCAACAAGGTTCTTCAATGGCCCTAGCCATATGCCACAAGATGATGCCACAGTGTTTTTTAAAAAAACTAAGTGGTTAAGGAACAGGCTGACCTGAATCAAAACAAAGGTTATTTCAATATTTTGTTTGAGATGGAAATGTGTCATTTAGTGACATATACAATAGCGATTTATTCAGTGACTGTCACATTAAGATGGATGCCTAAAAGCTATTGTTGAGAATTTGATTGATTTGCCTTACCCCTACAGATGACCTGAAAGAAGATGGAATAATTTATATTTATTATCAAAGCGCACATACTTGATAATTTGGTAGACATGAATAGGAGTACTAAAGAGGAATCAAATGGTTATAAGTTACTATTCTTTTAGCCATGTCAGTCGGTACGTTGAGAAAACACTTATTAGTTTTCCAAGCCTTTTGCCCCATTAAAATAATTCATGAAATACCACTGGTGTTGTTCTATTTAATAATTGTAAGAATCAGGAGGAAAATGTAGCTGTTCATGAAGTGGCTAGCCTCCCCATAAACCTGGTTTAATAACGCTGCATTTCCTTCAAAGGTTCAGAGAGAGGCTGTAGACCTCAAACTTGAATAATAAACATTTATTTTTTTTCCACCAGAGAGAGTTTTCTAAAAATTTGTGAAAGCCCTCCTTAAACATGTCAACATTACCCTTTGGTCATGAGGATAAAGTACAAATCTTGAGAACATGGTTTGGAGAATTCATATAGATTCTAGTCATCTCTTCAGCTTCTCTGCCTCTCTCTATACTCAGCCATAAAACTACCACAGGTTCCCCATCACCATGTTTGCTATTATGCCAGACCCGGGACCACACTGGCCCTTCTACCAGGACCACAGAGCCCATGGTCTCAAACCCAACTTCCAGCCTACCCATTTTTAGGATTTTACTCAGGCCCACTGCAAGCAGATAGCTTTCTGACTGCCATAGGTAGTCAGAAAGTCACATGGAACTCTGGGCAACCTGTAATTCTCTGGCAGTTGTAGTTCTTGTAATGCCTGTCAGAGGGCTACCTGTCCTCAATCTCAGGCCACCTCTTTCTAGAATTACAGCTCTGTTCTGTTCTGATCTCCACTGCTCTACCACCTCCTGCAACCCTGGACCACTCCTCCCTATGATAGGATCCCTTTCCCATGCATGGGCACCGGGGGTGGGGTGGTGATGCATTCTTCCACTAAACCACTGTAAGGATGTGTGAGAATCATTTGGATTTTCTGATGGTTTGGAGAGGTGTTAAAATTTTATATATCATATCAGCAGAAAAAAAAAATGAGAGAACTGAATAGTGAACATCCATGACTAAAGGTCCTTTGGTCCCCACCCACTGCTGAGAGGTTCTCTCTGCTCTCCTCAGTTCCAGCCTCCTTCCATGAAGCCTGCCTGCTTTCCCATACCCTGCCATCTCCTCATTGCCCTCCTTTCCCTCCTGCAATCCCAGGTTCTTTGTATTTTAAAAAGAGGAATTCCCAGCCAGAGCAATTCTCAAAGGTTAATTCATGATTCCTTCTACTCAAAACTCAACATGGCACTCGGTATAAAAGTCAAATCCTTATAAGCCAGTAAGATCCAAGCACAGAGTGCCAATATCTCTCAGCCCCCACACTCTCCATTCCCCTGACTCTGCCTCTTGATGTCCTCAGGAGGGACTGGCTTTCTCCCATCTTCCCTCGCAGGGCTGACTGGAACCATTTCCTGGAACACTGTTTCCCAGATGGCAGACCTAGGAAAGCATAGGTCTTTCCTCCAGTGGCTACTCAGTAAGACCTACCCTGCCTGCTGTTAACAGGCACACACACACACACACACACACACCATACACCTATGCTGTACATAGCTGTCCATGGTCATCTATCTCCCCACTCTAGCCTGTACTCCCTGTGAGAATAAGGATCTTAGGTTTTGTTCATGGTTGAATTCTAAGAGGCAGGAGAGTCTACAACATAATAGGATCTCAATAAATACTGACTAAATGAATAGGCTCTTGCTAACTCTAACCTTTTTTCTTTCCTCACTTTTTAAATTTTTTTTAAAGAAAGAAAGACACAGAGAGAGAGAGAGAGAGAGAGAGAGAGAATCAATTTTTATTGAGTTTTTCACATGGCTTTGTTGCTCTGACACTTGGTTGTATATGTGGGTGCTGGGCTTTGAACCCGTGTACTTGCGCATTCTGAGCAAGCGCCTTAACCACTGAGCCACAGCTCCAGTCCCTCTTTCCTCACTTTTAAGGTATTTCCCCTAAATAAAGTCAGTTCTAGTGCCATGTACATTATTTGGTACATTTTTGTGTCTTTAATGTGCTATTGTATCAAATTTGCTCCCTTATATTTCCCACCAGACAGTCTTTGTGTTCTTTGAGTGTGGGGTCCCTCATATCTTATTCACTACTAACAGCATTTTAGTACTACTTTGGTCATTACAATGGATCTCACTAAATATTTGTCAAATAAATAATAATGTTTGGCAATTGTATGGAGCTTTATTAATATACTGCGGGCTTCAATCCTCTCACAGTCAATAATATCATTCCCATTTTGAAATTAAGGAAACTAAAGCTCAGTGAATTGCAATAAATAATCCAAGCTGTGCAATAAAGAGCAACCTTGAGCGCTTTTCACCCCCAGATCTCTTTCCCCCCATTGCCTTGGCCCCCGCCAAGAGTGAGCTTGTGGTCACTGAACTTCCTACTTCATGAGATTTGACTCTTGGCCAGTATCCAGCAATCTCTCATCAAAACTTCACTTTGTGTGGGAGAGGTGTCCATCAATAGGCATATTCACAGAAATTAATTAGCCAATCTGGAAAGAGAGAGAGAGAGAGAGAGAAAGAAAAAATCAATTTTATTTAGGTTTTCATCTGGCCTTCGTTTCTCCGACACTTTGTTGTGTGCGTGGTGCTTGGGTTCTCTTCTTAACTTTAAACAACATGTTGCAAATGCCTCTTTCTGCAGACACATCCGATTCATTTTCATTTTCTTTTGTCTTTCAGTTCTCCTTAGACATATATGTTAAAGGACTCTTCATTTAAATTTTCTCGTTTACTTACTCTGCCCAGATCAAGATTCTGTCGTATCTAAGTAGTATGCCCCAGACTGTACACCAAGCTAAAGCAGAGAAGGATTCCAGCACAAAACCCCCCTGACCACTAGTTCCTGGGTCCCCAACAAACAAGCACTGGGAATGTCAACTCTAAGCAAATTAGTTGGTTTCTGACGGGGTTTTTCTTCACACTGTCCAGTACTGCCAAAATGTATGTTCTGTTTCTCTGGTGGGAAGTAAGAATCAAAATAGCACTTTTCATTTCTAAGATAAGAGCAGGGGTCTAAAACGTGGATTTAATTATAGAATTGGCAGTTCCTGGCACTGCTCATGGTAGTGTTTGTTCCTTTGATCTTCCCTTCACATTGCAGCACCGCACAACTACTAAATGCAGATAAAGCCTTTTCTGTGTGTCTGCTTGAATCAAGCAGCCCATAGAGGTGAGTATGTGGTGCAAGTCAGCACCAAGCAGCTGAATCTCCAAAACATACTTAGGGATGAAGCTAGTATGACCCTGGGATTTTATTGATCGATGAAAGTTTCCCATATTCTACAAAGTGGATCTGTCTTGGAAGATGATAGCAAATTCCTTCTCAATTGCTGTGAGTTTTTAAAGAAATATTGGCTGACGTTCCTCTACATGAGAGCAATGATAGAACCCAAGCCAGTTTCTCTGTATGTGTTGGTGGGAGCTATGGAAGGGAGAAGAATATCTTAAATGTGACAGGGAGGGCCAGAGATGACACTGGAATATGTGCAAGAAAGTGGGAGGGACAGAATCAAGCTCCAGGCAGACAGAAAGCCCTGAGAAACCATAAGTCAAGTGCACAGGCTGATGAAATGACTCCTGAGGTGGAACCAACAAGTTATTTGGCTGCAGAGCCAAGGCCACCCACACCATCTATTTCTTTGATCATGCTGTTCATTTTGTAGACTATGCATTGCTATAGATCCACACACTATAAAAACTATAATGAGTCTATCATGTAGACATAGTCTCACTTATTTAACTTTACCCCCTAATAACCTCTGCTATCCTTCCTAATGAAAATAACCCTCATGGATATTGTGAAGGCTTATAAGCTTTCTTTTAATGAAAAAAATATTTTTAAAATGTCTAGTTTAAACAGCCTAGCAGAGCAGGATGTTCTTGCCACGTGTTAATTATACCCATGCTAAATATGCATTGGAAAAGACATTGCCAGGTAATACACAGATGCAGGAAATATCTCATGGGACCAAAAGTAATTTTTCTTCTGAAGATTCTTGGGGTCCATTTTATTTCCCAAGATAGATCTACAAATATGACAGCAATTGTACTCTGTGAAGTGTACTAAGTCATTAAATAAATGTAGGGAAAAGATAGGATACTTAAAATGTCACGTCCAAGGTAAATACCTGGGTGCTTTACAGCAAAGACAACTTTACATCACCATGGATTCCAACAGATGGAAGCGATTAATTGAAATATTTTCAGTGAAAAATAGAAACATATCTACAGCCATTGCTGTAATGCATTAAACAAGTTGAACTTTTTGGAGAAAGTGAAAAAATAATATTTACTAAAAAAATAAAAGCTTTTGGCTGTTGTACAGTAATGCAGAATATGAGCATTTTGGAGGTTCCAATCTTTCAGTCCTCTTTATACAGGAGTGTTGGAAACAGCAGATTCCTATTCAAATCACCTTAAATTCAAGGACTGCGTTCATGTCTGTCGGCCTCCTTGAAGGATTTTCCTAGAATGATTGTGCTGTCTGGAATTTTATTTATTTGTTTTCAAAATGAACTCAAAGAATTTGGAGCTGAATATGGATCACTCAGTATACATACTTGCTGAGAAATTATTTGCTGAAAAATATTTCACATTCCTAAAAAAGCAAAACTATCCCTCCACTGTACTTCTTTTACTCCTTAAGCCCCAAATGACCTAAGCTTAAAGATACTTGAAAAATAAAAGCCTCCAGAGGATTCCCAAAGTGTGGAATGAATTAACAGGAACCACAATGGCAGTGAAGTTAATAATTATATAGTAAAAGAATGGAAAGTTGGCTTGCTTCTGAAGTTAACATAACACATAGGGAACATGTAAAAGGAATCTAGTTGGCCAAATTTAAGATGCACTCAAAAATAGGAACCTTGAACATTTGAATTGTACGGTTTTTTAAGTTCATTTAAAGTTGATTTTTCTGTGTTCCAGGGAAAAATTCTAAAAATATATATTTTACAAGTGACAAAAAGTTGTTGGACATTATATGGCTCTTAGAAAATAATTTGTGATTCACATGTAAATGAGTCAGAAACATATGGATTAGATTTCCTTTAAATATGTTCAAATATTATGAGAGGAGAACACATTTGGCAAATGTATTGGAAGTTTTTCCAGAACTATGATGTCTATATGTGCACTTCAAAACTGTTAGGAAGCCCAAATTCTCCCTAGTCTTGGCTTTAGTAGGCAGCCTCCGTAGTCATTGAAGGTGTATTTAAATAATTCCTTCGACTGCAGAAGCCTGTGCCCTCATCTAAAGTATATTTACTAATAGTCAATGGAAGCTCTTGAAAGTCATCTGTAAAAAAAAAAAAAAAATTAAGAATCTCACATCTACATGAACTGAGTAAGGCCAATTTCAGACAGCAAATTCTGAATATCTGATCATGCATTGACCTTTAAAATGTCAAATATACTCTCAAACTTTTGATAGGCATGTTGAGCTATTGGGTCATTTCACAGTAAGCAATCACTTACAGTCAAATTAAACATTTACTAACCTGTAAGGTGCAGGCCTCATATCAGAAGAAATGTTGTTGTCCCATCACCAACCCCCGAATGGGACCCCCAAGAGGTCAATGAAGGCAAATGAAATAGTCTTTGGAACTCTGGAGATAAAGTTGGGTGGAATTGTCAGTTTCTTTTCTTTCCTTTTTTCATAGAGAGAGAGAGAAAAAATGGATTTTACTTAGTTTTTCATGTGCCTTTGGTTGCTCCAACATTCTGTTATGTATGTGATGCTGGGGTTCAAACCTGCATTCTCGTGCATGCCAGGCAAGCACTGTAACTGCTGAACCACCATTCCAGCCCCCTGTGAATTTCTTAAGATAACTCACTTGATTAGACCGCCATGATATAATTTGTAGCACCAAGTTGTGCCCTGGATGCACATTCTGGATTGTATTCACCCCCCTACCCCCCACTCCCCCAACTCCTGCTCATTGTCTATAACTTCCTGGCCCTCATCTCCAACTAGTCCAGGGAAGACGGTGAGAGTGGTCAGTGCACCTTCATCCCCATTACCAGAAAATGAATCAGGACTCATCGACCACAACCACAATATGGACAGATTATTATTTATGTAATAAGTCTGTGATTATCTATGATTATCTGTTTTGGCCCTCATTTCACCACCAGATCTTTTAGCTTTTATTACTTGATGATGCTGCATTATAAGGAATTCCTTCCCAATCAACTCATTTTATTTTATCTGGCATGAAACAACAGGGCTTAGGAGAGTTTTCACTATACTATAGCTCTGTGTGTACTCAACTTCTTTTTTCTCTCATCAGTGAACAACTTGCCAGAATTGAGGCTCTTGTCCCAGCTTCAGAAAAGATGTATATCTTTGTGTGTATAAATATAATAATGCTAACATTTTCATTTAACATACTCATGGATATTTGGATTGCTCAGATTTATTTTTAGGCTTTACTTTTCATGGAAGACATTCTCCCTAGAGAAATATTGCTCTATACTTTCCTGATAAGTGAGAGAGCAAGTTTTATAAACCAATGGTGAAATGCCCTCCCCAAAATGTAGAAAAAGGTATCAAAAGCTTAGAAGTGAGAAGACCAATTTCGCAGTAGTATAAAACCAGCAAAAGAATAAAAATATCCTTTGCCATTCCATGGTAATCCTCAGTACAGAAAAAATAGCATAAGAAAACTTTTTTTTTTTTTGAGGTCATATGGCTTGTTTCTTATGGATTAAGGGGAAATCATTATCTGGGACTTAATATTTTGAGTTTGAAAATGAGAAGAAAAAAATTTAAAACTCCATCACAAAATAAAAAATAAAATACAGTTTTAAATGACACACATTGTACAAAATATCTTATCCTATCACAGGTTATCATTTATTAAGTGCTTACACACACACACACACACACACACACACACACACACACACTTAGATTCTATAGTAACTGTTCCATCCACTGGTCAATCCTATGAGGTACCTGGGCAATTTTCTTAAACTCTCCCTACTACCGTTTCCTAAATTATGATCAGACAATAATAATACTGACCTCTTAAAGCACTTTTGAAGATTAAATGAGATAACGAGTATAAAACACTTAATAGAGCGCCTGCCACACAGCCAAGGTTCAAGAAGTGGCAATAATTGTTATCTATATAGGTCTCTCCCAAAAGAAAAACTTGGCGACATTAAAGTCACAAGCTTGTTAAAGCGGCAACTCAGAAGACTCAGACCTGCCTGACTCCAGGGTGTATGCTTCCTACGATTTGAATATGGTTTTTCTCTACCAAAACTTATATTGAGGCTTGGTCCCTAATATCGCAGTATCAATGTGTTGGGGTCTTTTAAGAGGGGTTTATGATTTTTATCTTGGGAGTGAGTTTTCACTTACCCAGGAATAGATCAGGTACCTCAAGTGTGATTGCTAGAAAGCTAGCCTGGCACCTACCCTGAATCTCTCTTCAACATGCATCATTTGCTGCTCTTACATCAGTTCCCACCATTGTGTCCCTGTTGTCCCATAGCATGAGGTCCATGACTGATCTAGACTCTAGAACTGTGAGCCAAATAAGCTACCTTTCTTTATAAATTACCAGTATTATTGTATTGTGTTGTAGCAATACAAAAAGGGCTTAGACAATGCTCTTAACCCCTAAGCTGTCCAGTCTCCCTATTGTGCATGCAAATGTATCAATTCAGAAATGTTCCTTTTTGTTTCATCGTATGCCTTCTGGGTCTTATTTACACTGAATCAATAAAATATTTTCTGTTTATATTTCTAGAATGATGTGTTTCTTCTGTTTCCTTGTTCTGAAAGAAAAATATTCTGAAACTGGTGTGTCCCTCTAATTATTTCACCCAAATGTGATTCTACATAAGTTGGAAATATTTCCATGTAAATCCTCAGCTCAACATTTTAAGGCTGTACTGTGGAGATCATGTTCTGCACCAGTGCAGATTTCATTGAAATGGACCATGCAATTTTATAATCATGCGTATATCTGATTTACCTGAAACCTCATTTAGTCTCTGTGGAAGCAGCAGCTAACATCTGGCTTTACTTTGAAAGCCCACAAAAGGGTCTTGTATGTGAGTCCACCACATAACGTCATCTTAGCCATAGCTGTGCGCATGAGAGGAAACTTAAGGAGTCCTTTCATGGGAAGTCTGAGTGGCTTAATATTCGCTTAGTGAAGACTCCAGAGAAGGAGGTACAATGCTTGCAGTTTGGAAAAGAAACGTCAAATTCGGAAAGGCACTGTGTTTTGAATACACCCTTGATTCACTCTAGTGACCATAGTTCTCCTCTGGGGTTGAGAGCAGTGTTGGTATTTTATTGTTTGCTTCCATGTGGTTATGGCTGCTATGGGAACCACCACTCTGGTATTCTAATGGTCAGCACATCTGACTCACTTTGGGGAAAGGTACAATAACGCTGTGGCACCCTTTCAGGAAAAAGCATGGAAAGCAAAACAGAATCTCTGACCCCATAAAGGAAAAGGAGCCTGTCTGACATACAGATCAGGCTAAATACAAGGACCTGGCTTTGCAAGTGTACAGGAGCTCAGAGATGGTGTGTCTGGGTATCTGTTTTCTCCTTTGAGAGGTATGTCTCTACCCACACCACCAGCCTCTTAACTGCATATTTAAACATGTAACGCACAGGATGTGACCCTAGACCAAGGTTTTCATCACTTCATTTATGCCATCTAGCACTGTATCTTGGAACTAGCTACGAAAAAAAAATGTGAATTATTCCATAATTGAATCAACTTCCGGGGAGCTCAGCAGTGACTGTCTTGTGACTTTGCATTCCAGCTTGAGTTTGTCTTCAGTCTTGGCTCCAGCCCTACCTCAACCTTGTACCTCTCAGGGAACAACACACAAGCCATTGTGTTGACTTTTCCAGAAGGCGTGGGAGCCGATTTGCATTTTCAATTCCTTTCTCATAACATCTGTGACTATTCAAGCTATTAGAAGCATGATTCTGAAATATTCACTTTCCTTTCTTTAGATGACAGAGAAAGATGTGACATCTGAAATACTGTTAACATTTCCTGATCTCATGAGTAATATTATTCAATGACGGGAGAAAACATAGAAATGAAATTTTCAGATCTTATTATAAGGATAAAATGGAACAGTGGACAATACCGAATATATCAATATAATCAAAGAGGATCTATTGACATAGAAAAATAAAAAAGAATGGCTCTTAAATATACTAGTCAAGAAATCAGATGCTGAGTTCCAAATTTACATGTGGTCATAAATTCACTACTTTGTGTGTCAAGTAGGGCCTCTGTGGCCACCAGAGGGCCCAGGGTTAGCAAACCCAGCCCTTTCTGAAAGCATTAAGTAGCAGATAAGATTCCAATCTACTAAAATTTCAAGGAATTAGAGAGTAGCTCCAAGAGCAAGTTGTCTGCCTGACGAATGTGCACATTTGGAGAAGTCAGTGTGACTTGAAGTGATAATGAAAGACCAAACTCTGTCTTAAATCCATGTTTAATATGAATCTCCAGCCCAACCCAATGCTCAGAAAATTAGTGAGCAATTGTATCAACGGCCATCTGCAATGCAGAGGGATGATTGGAAGACTAGCGGTTGGAGATGGCTTTTTAACATAAGCAACTCACAGAAATAGCTAAACTATTCTCATTATTTATCCATTTTGGAGAACTTGGAAGCCTCCAGCAAACACTGAGTAAAGAATGAGTATGATATCAAAATTTAAATAATGGCTTGAATGACTTTGCAAAATGTCAAAACCTCACATTTCTACGTATCCATGTATATGAATTGAGCAATCTGGTAGGGTTTAGAGAGATGTTGGTGTTTTGACAGAGCAAAAGAACTTTATTCTAACTTTGGATTAAAAAAAGTTTCAGAAGCAAAACTGAAAGAGCTGAGTGGTAAAGGGCCTACCTAACATGCATGAGGTCCTGTGCATCACCAAACCCCAGCATGGCAAGGAAAAAAAGGAAAAGAAAGAAAAAAAGAAATGTTAGAAGAGGCAATTCCTGTTTCTATGGAATTCCGAGCAACTCCTTATTGCCTCTCCAGAGTCTCTGATTTGTCCATTCCACTTCCCACTTCCTACAGAGAGAGCTGCAAATGCTCCAAGAGTCCTCTCAAGAGTCCCTCTTGTCACTCTTGGTTGATGATGTCTCTGCTTTTCATGGGCCAATTGCTCTGCCTTTCTCTGCAGGCCCAGCAGGCAACTACTCTCATTTCTCAAGACTCAGTCCCTAGACATGTGAAGGAGTGAGATGAATACTCACTACAAACCAGAAGACATCACAAGAAAACAAAGACCTCAGGGACTGCAATGGTCTCTGGAGCTTTGATTGAAAACTTTCCTAGCTGCTCTATACAAATTTGAGGAAAAGAGGAGGATATCCAGTCTCAGACCTAGGGCTTAAAAGGCCTCCCAGTAGTAAGATTATTTTTGTTTCTCATATATATATATATATATATATATATATATATATATATATATATATATACTTGTATTGGAAATTGAACGCAGAGGTGCTTAACCACTGAGCAACACTCTTAGGCCTTTATAATGTTTTTTTTTTTTAAGTTGCTTAGGGCCTCATTAAATCACTGAGGATGGCTTTGAACTTGAGATCCTCCTGCTTCAGCCTCCAAAGCCACTGGAATTACAGGCATGCACTACCATGCCTGCCAAGGTTTTACTATATTTAATATTTTTGCATATGGCAGCTTCCCTCCCCTGCAGAGTTTGGATGAGTTCACAAAGCAGACTAATAAATTTCCATATCACTAGCCCCACTAGCCCCACCAGCCCCACCAGAGAGCATTTCCATTTGGAACAAATAATTGCTGCTGCTTTTACTCAATACCAAGTCACCTAAAGATTTATCTAGAATAGGCCTATTTTATTTGAGTCCTGTTCAAAGAGATGTTAGAAAAGATGAATTACATGCACGCAAAAAAATAAACATGTGCTAAGTTTGATGATTTTCAGAAAGTTAAATCTAGCATCATGTAACTGAGAACTTCTACACCTAGGTCTATACAGGTATTCAAATTCTAAATTTAGACACAGATATTCAAATATTTATACACAAATATTCATAGAAATTCTATTTGCAAAAGCCCAAAGATGAAAACAACTAACATATCCATCAGTAGATGAAAGAATAAACAAAATACACTTATGGCTATAGGGTGGAATATTATTCTTCCATAAGATGGAGTGGAGATTGGTACATGCTGTGGCACAGATGAACCTTGAAACATTATGCTAACTGAAAGAAGATGGCACAAAAGGGCACACACTTAGAATAGGGAAACCCGTAGTTACAAAGGGCTAGAGTGGGAAGGTCCAATGACGTGTGACTGCTAATGGACATAGGGTTATCCTGGAGGTGATAATGTTTCAGAAGTAGACAGAGGTGATGGTTACACACATTGTGAATATGTCAAAAAAATTATCTGCTGGGTTATGTGGCTTAAAATGGCTAATTCTATATTAAGTGAATTTTGTCTCAATTAGAGCACACACACACACACACACACACACCAAAAAACACCTGCCTGCTGGTTATAGAGGCCCTAAAACAGATGATAAGCATATGTGCATGATGTTACAGCAATTCCCAAAGAACTTGATCTTTTACCACTCATTGCCAAAACACAGAACTGTAAAAAGCATCTCCAAATTCACCTCCTAGCAACCCTGCTCTTGAATGATATCGCTGATGGACCTCTGGGTTTTTCTTTTATTGCTGTGAAGGAAAATGTCTTAGATGGCTCTATAACAAGTTTTTTTTTCCAATAACTTCTGGGCGATTTCTCACATAGCCTAAGTAAGAAAGAGGATTTTTATAACTCAAGACAAGGTAAGGAAAATGACTCTCCCTCAGAGCTTCCAACAGCTTTGTTTAAATCAAAGTTGGTTCTCATTGCATTTGAATTGTTTCTCTCACCCCAATTTTCATTACAGGAAACTATTTGAGGCCAGTCCTCAAATCCAGTCACTGGCTCTGTTTCTTTTGGTTTAGTTAACAAAATAAAGCAGTTTAACTTCCATCTTCTTTTTTTTAAAACAATTTTGCAGTCATCACATGGAAGCCGATATATTCATCTCTACTGATGATTTGCATGATTTTTCTAATAGAATTTTCAATAGCCTCTTGTGTTCTGTAATTCTCATCAAAATATCAATCAGAAACCAAATCCTCTGCAAATAAGTTTAAACTTACTTAGCTCATTGGGGAGATTTACATGAATCCATAATACCTTGACAGTTTTCTCTAGGCTAAACAATAGAAATTAATCTGTAGTTGGCAAATACCAAGGGGTGATCAGTCCCTCAAGGTCACTGTGAAGATCATTGTAGGCTTTGAGCTTAAAGAATTAAGAAGGCTTCCTTCCTGACAAGAGTGGATGTGGTGGAGGCGTAGCTCAGGAAGACGATACAGTTACCAGCCTGGAGGTAAAATAGGCTTTTAGAGCAGTGTCTTTTGTGTTGTGAGTTGATGTGTAGAGAAGGTCAGGCAAGGGCTCCAGAATGACATGTCAACTTTCAGCCCAAAGGGCTTCCTCTTGTGCTATTTGAAATCCAACAACTTGTAAACTTGCAAATGTTGGGTCTCTTCACTGTCTCATTTCTCATTATAATAGCGTTTTCCTTTCTTTCAGGCTGATGTAACGGTAACACTTAAGTAAAAACAAGGGCCTTTCATTGTCCCCAGATACATTGACAAGACAGTGATTAAGCCTTTGCTCTTGACAGAATCGTGGTCTGTGAAATTAAAAAAGAAAGAGAGAAAGAAAGAAAAAAAGAAAGAAAGACCCCACATACCAGATAGGCACAAAATCACTTTTAGAAGTCACATTTCAGTGCACCACAAGCCAAAGATCAACACTATTCTTATTCTGATTTAGTATGCAGAGTGTGTTATTTGCATAATTTCCAACACCAACATAGACTCACTTTGTGAGTCATGCACAATGATGATGAAACACCTTGGATCCACATTTCAGGCCCTTCAACTCAAAGGTGCTGGAGTATGGTGGCAGGTTGCTGAGTGAACAGGCAGACCTTAGAGGATGCTAAAAACTGTGGGTGAGACCAGGTGGTCAGAAATTGGCAGAGGTCTTATTTCATCAGAAAGCAGAGGACAGGGAGTGGAAGATTCTGTTATAGCCACAGAGGCACTTGCCTGACGGCTCTGATCCAGTCACCCCTCCTTTTCCTGGCCCTGGGCATTTCCATCTTTGAGGCAAAGGTGTTGTATGAAACTAGGGTCTCCCTGACTTCAGGTGTTTACAAACCACACTGTGTGATTTTTTTTTAATTTGATATACCACCTGCTTAATTAATTAATTAATTAATTATTTTAAGGAGAGAGAGACAGTGAGAGAGAGAGAGAAGAAGAATTTTTATTTAATTTTTCATGTGGCCTTCATTGCTCCGAGGCTTCGTAGTGTACGTGGGTGCTGGGATTTGAACCCATGTACTCGCACATGCTAGGTAAGTGCCTTAACCACTGAGCCACCACTCCAGCCCCTCAGTTATTTATTTAACATTGCTTAATTCTTTTCCATCTACTTAGTATTTTACTTATACTTTTATTTCAGTTATATTTGAAGTCTAGCATATACAAAGGTAAATAAATCACGGCTACACTTATGGGTAAACTTTTATGAAATGAACATGTTCATGTTACCAGATCAAGAAGCAGAACCTCACCAGCACCTCACTGTCATTGTTCTTTAGGACAAATATTCTTCTGACTTCTAACAGAATATGCTGGTTATGTCTGCTTTTGAGTTTCATGGACATGGAACCATATAGTTTTTTCCTCTTTGTTTTTCGTTTGTTTGTTTGTTTTTTGGTCTGTCTTCTTTCACTTAATAGTTTGTTTATGAGATCCATTCATCTGTTGTGGTCACCCTTCTTATTGCTGAAAAAATTCTTTTGTGTGAGTATAGATGGTATATTTGTTTATGGGTATTCAGATAATATCCAGCTTGAAACTATCACCAATAGAGCTTCTGGGGCAATCTTCATGTAGCTTATTTCTGTTGGCTAAATATCTAGGAATGGAACTGCTGAGTTGTAGGCAAATATTTTCTAAGGTAACTATCAAATATATTATTTAAAATTTTTTGTATAAATTGGGCACATGGAGAACAAGTACTATTTATCTTAAAATAAATATTGTAAATAAAATAAGAACATTACTAAATAATTCCTAATATCTGCTGAAGAATCTGCCCCTGAGGCTGAGGCTACTCTCATTTGGTCTCTACCATAACTAAATATTAGAAAGTGTTAAAGACGCTGTAGTACCAAATGGAGACTTTTTCCTTGATTAAAGAGTACATCTGAAAGATAATTATTTACTACTGTGAAATTGGCCTTCCAAGGAATACTTGGCAGTGTCTGGTGACTTTTTTTTTTTGGTCATCACCACTTAGGAGAGGGAACGCTACTGACATCTAGTGGGTAGAGACCAGGGTTGCTATTAAACATTCTGAAGTGCATAGGACACATCCTCCTACCCCAGTTACCCACACTATAGGTCAAGAGCACCAAGGTTGAGAAGCTGAGCTATAGACTGAGACATCAACATTGTGAAGGTCCTTCCATGGGAGCGTAATAGGGCTACGCAGTTTTCAAAGGGATTCTGCACTGAAAACCGTGGACTGGTACTTTCCCAGTGAATGAAAAGACCCCCCCACCCCCCACCCCCCACCCCCGTGAGAAAGTAGTGTGGGTATGCAGATCTAAGACCTAACCCCTGCTGCTTTTACCTGCCTTCCAAACAATACCAGAGTGAAGTCAATGACACAGCAAGAAGAACAGGTTCCTCTTCCTAGTCTATAGAGAGGTCCCTCAGACTGCCTACAAAAGAAATTAGGTGAATTACAACTTCCTACAAGTGGAAAAGGCACACTTCTAATCACCCCATTGTTGCTGTTGACTTGATTGGCATTTGAGGGGGAGAGCTGCTTCTCAGATCTTCCCCCTCACTCTAGTGGAATGCCTTTGGAAAAGCATTTCTCTCTGCCTAGCTCTTTACACTAGTGATGCCAAGAGAAACATTATTCAGTAATCTTTACAACATCTCCAGGCAATATCATAACAATACACATTGTCTCAGTTATGAAACTGCAAGGTTTGATAATGAAGGGGAGACAGCGCCAGAGTTTGAACTCAGATTTTCCTGTGGTTAGTTCACTAGGCTCAATTACATCTTCTTTCATCATGAATTCAAGGCCTCTGTCACTCAGTCCAACAAGGGGGAAAAAGGATGAGGTAATGGAGATGAATAAAAAGAAGCACTTTTAAAAATCAAAAGAAAGCTTCACATATTGAAAATATAATTAAAGAAGGAGTCTGAGAGTTAAAAAAAAAAAAGCATTCTTCAGCACTACCAAAGTGTCTTGGCAGCAATTAATTAACTGATTTATCATTTAGTACTATGGATTCTATATAGATCAAATGCACATGATAATCCTATTTTACCATGTAATTGGATTGGGAAAAAATATTCATTGATATTATCTTGGGTAGCAGGTTTTTTTTTAAATAAAACACAAATTTCCTAGTTAAAGTTGAAAACTGAAGTTTCAGTTTTGTAACAAATCTAGAAGTTATCTGTGAAAAACATAGAATTCCAAAGAGTTAGTTATTGATTGATTTGTTCATTTTCCCCTTGGAGTTTTCCAGCAGTAATTTTATGAGTTCAAACCTACTGGAAGAGTTCAAATTGATTAATTCTTTTAATTCTTCTAACACCCTAAAGTGATGTTTGAGGTATGAGCCTTTGGCCCAAGTGTCAGGGTCTGATTTGAAATAAATTGTGCTATCAAGGAAAGCCCAGGTAAAGACAAAACAGAACACTGGGGTATTGTCAAAGTTCACTCTTATCAATTCAGCTTCCTGGTGAGTTCAAACTATACAAAAGTTCCAATGGCAGCTCTGGGGTGCAGCTCAGTGGTGGAGCATTTGCCTGGCATGCTGAAAGCCATGGGTTGTATTCCCACACCCCTCCACACACACCTCCAAGGGCATAAAAGAGATAGTTGAATGGACCATCATTTAAACTCTATTGGGTAATAACAATTTACAGAGAAACTAATGTTTTTCTTTGTCTGAATAAAGAGAAGGATACCAGAAGGGTTTGTCAGTCTGCCTATATATAAACTAGCAATATATTTTTTAATGGAGGGACTGAAAAAGGGTCATAACTTTTTATCTTAGCAGGTAGAGTTTTTAAAAGTGTTTAAGTATTTAACTTCCTCTATCACTATGATTTTCAAAATATTATACATTTAACTCCATGGGCAAAAGTGAGGCTGCTTTTTCATAGAATTTATATATATCCCCTTGTATGCTTCAAATTATCTCTAAATTACTTATGATACCTAACACAATGTGAATTCTGTGTTAATAGTTGGTATACAGTATTGTTTAGGGAATAATGACAAGACAAAAAGTCTGTACACGTTTGGTACAGATTCAACCATGATACTTGGTTGAATTTAATGGCAAAGAACCCAAAGACAGGGATGATGATATTAATAATAAAGGTAAGAATGGTGAGACTAACTGCCTTGCTACACCAAGAGCTAGGAGTTTGCACTCCCTTTCTTTGTGTGCCCAGTGGACAACATTGTCCCCATTTTGTGGATAAGCATTTTGACTGAATTCAGAGTCATAGAGGCCACTTGTGATAATATCCTTCTGATTGTTACCTTGATTAGACCTCAATGTAGCACTGAGTTGTTTCTACCCCCTGAAACACTACTAAGTTATTTCCCAGCATTTCAATGTGTAATTTGAAAACTGGATAGTCATTTAAAAATTTAATTTTGGACAGCTCCATTGCTTGTATGCTTTCGGGGTTCAGACTCCTGGATCAATGGCTAATATCCCACAAGACACAATGGCACTCAAAATACACCTGCTTTTAATGGGAAGGATGATCCTTAGCCCATGCTCTCTGTTCATGGCACTTATTACACATTTTATCAGAGTTCGGGGGTGGGAAAACAGACAAAAACAGGCTGGATTTTTTGGTAGTTTGCTTAATTCTTCTGAAAATATACAGAATTATAGTTAGAAAGCTAATCAGTATCCACTAAAGGGTGAAAAAAGAAAACTAAAAGAAAATATGTCTTTTTATCTGTTAGAATGGTTGGTTGCAAGTAACAGAGTAACAAAAAAAAAAAAAAAACTAACCTGGAGAGGGGTAAATAATTAAAGGAACTTACAATTTCCCATAACACAAAATTCCAAAAGTAGGTCAGCTTCAGACCTGTCTTTAGGGGATTCTCTGGGGAAGTTGTTTACTTAAGAGTGAAATCTGGCATCAAAAGGGGGGATTTAAAAAAATTAGCTACTGTTTCTGTTTTGATGGTTACATAATGCTAGGATGACTTGGAAACACAAAATATAGCTGCATTTATCAAATTCCTTAATTATTGTTTATATAACTTTTACATAAAGTCCAGGGTGAAATATTTAGTAGAACTTTGATAAAATTCCATTTACTTTCAGTCAGGTGGAGTCAACAGTGGTAGTGAAGGGTTAATTACGGGAATGAAAATCTGCAAGCTGCAAGAAAGTGACTAGTGAACAGTGGATGCTGAGTGAGTGGCTGGCACCAGATTAGCAAATAAAAATGCCAGGCATCCAACTACATTTATCTGAAATTTAAATTTTGGATGAATAATTTTTTTTCAAAAAAGTACAAGTATGTACCATGCGATACTAAACTATTTTCAGTGCAAGTTTTTACTTTAGTATAAACTAAAAAGTTATTCATTGTCTATCTGAAATTCATATTTAGCTTTTTCCAGTATATTTTCTGACAACCCTGTAATTAGACACCAAAAAAAAAAAAAGATCCCCTTTGGTCCTTTTCGATGTATATATTGCAATGCACACAATATCACAATGTAATAATATATAATTCTGTGTAGGGAATGTTAGTGGATGAATGTAACCAGGACTACAATCTAAGTACAGCTATAGGCTAAAATCAATTCTAATTCTATCAACAGCACTGCAAAGTTGATGTCATTATTATCTCAACTTTACCTATGAGAGGATGGTTAGGTCAGAAAGGTTAATGAATGCACAGTGGCAGAGCTAGTTAACTCATGGTCTGGGATTCAAGGCAAGGTCTGCATGCCTCTCACTCTCATGCCTCACATTCTTTCTATACTGGCCAACATGAGAAGCGTGCACCCTAATCTCTATGCAGTCACCTCCAGGCCCTTTCCTTTGATTATAAATTTTCCTTCGACTTTGATTATGACCCTATTTAAATATGGCTTCAGTGCACAAGAGAAAAATTTGGAGCATGTAAAAACAAGAATCAAATCCAACTGACTGGAAGCCATGAATACTGGAGTTTCCTGGAAAGTAATCTTTCCCCCTCAAATGTTCACATGTTGGCCCAAGCTGTTCTCAGTTGGTAATATTTCAAAATTCACACCATTCACATACCTTCGGTGTAATCGAATTGAGGTATCCCAAAATGTTATCTTTTCTGAAAAATTTACAGCAAAGTTCATTATCTCAGAAAATGATTCATTTAGTAGAGTCTTAATGTCTGACTTAAACCTGTCAGCAGAGCAAGACTCTTGAAACATTCTAAGTGCACATAAAATAGCATCTTACCATCATAAACAGAACCCCCCGATGGAGTCCCCAGACAGAATTCTCTTCTGCTCATTCCATGCAGGCAGTTCATTTTTCTTTTCCTCTTCAGCTCAGGTTCCCAAACTCGTAATCAAATGGTTAAAGCCCAGTGTTTTTGAGCACTTTCCAAGTTGATCCACCACCCAAATGAAGCTGCAGTCAGGACTTCAGTGACCCGTGGATGTGTCCCAGGCACCTGGGTCCCAGCTCTTTCCCTACAAAGCCCCTGAGTGCCCATCTCTTACTAGTGATGACAGATGGGCAGCAGCAGGGACTAGCTGGGAGTTGCTGGGCATGTTGTTGGAGTGGAGATATGGTTAAGTAGCAGAAAAATTGTTCTATCAACAGAGAGTGGTCATTAATTTCAGGTGTTTCTAGCAAAGCAACTGCACTTAAGGGTTAGCTCCCCAGATGGCTAAGAGCTACCTTTCCTCATGGGGTGTTCCTTCTCACCAAGTCTTCCCTCTCACATAATTATGAGCTTGGACATTAGGAGAGAATTCTGAAGACCAGTGGCCACTGTCATTTGGGAAAAGCAGGAACTATGGGGAAATCTATTTATGAAAAGATGGCCACAGACCAGGAGATCTCGGTAGCCCAGATTGGTGGCTTGAGTACCTAAGCAGCTTTCTATGGCTGGTTGACTTCAGTCTTAGTATGAAATTAACAAACCAAAAGGACAGTTCATAAACCCCCCATGTCCCTATTTATGTATTAATGTGAACAGCTTCCGTTTCACAAAAGTGCTTTACTTTATGCCAAGCATTGTGTTGTGTTTACATATATATGATAATTTTAAATTATGAATTAGTATTTATTTTTCAGAACACTGAGATCTTCAGATCTTTTTCTGAGAGTTTTCACTGAAGGGATTCTCTCTATCATCTCTCCTACTGTCCCACATCTCTCTTTAATGGCTAAAATCTTATCAAATTATGATTTAACTCTTTTCCTCCATATAATATAAAGTTTTCCTTATTTTTAATTTATTTTGATAGTATATAAAATAGGATATATTTTAGCACACATGTTATTTTGAGATATGTATACTTTGTGGCTTCTATTTCAATCCTGTCCGTTTTGTCTCGTTCACATATTTCTTCCTTTTCTATTTGAGAATTTAACAAGATTGCTTTGCCATTTAATCTGGTTTTCTATAGCACCATGGTGACCTAATTTGGGTCATATGTATATTTAATGACAATACATTCTACTAGATTTTATGAGTCATTGATTAAAAAGTTAAATTGTCCCAAGTCTGAGCTGGAGCCCTATAGAATTCTGATGCATGAATTTCCTCTGGCAGGCTGCCCGTAGGTAGTAATTACAACTTAGAAATATTAAGCGGCAGGTTGTATGTAGAGTATCCAGAGCACATTTATATCTCGGGTTGCTTTATCTGCACCATATTAGTCTCTGAACTCAGTTTTTCTATCCTCAGAATGTGTACCCACAAATGACAAACTACGCTAATGCTAACTTAATGGAAACGGGAAACTTGAGGTGCCATAAAAACATGACACATTGTGTACTACAAATATGACTCAATCTTCATCTTTGTAATCAAATTTAAATTTTTGCAACCTTTCCAAATATTTGGTGAAACATATTCCGATGTGTTATATCATGCATTTATGTTGTCATCTAAAAAACATACATAGAAGGAGAAAGAAGACAATCTGAGAAACACATCTGTTAAGGGTTTGCAATATTTTATTATGCCTCCTGTTTTTCTATTGCAACTTTGCAAATGCTTTGTCTTCACTCAAAGGAGACTCACGGGTTCTATGGAACACCAGGAAAAGGAACATTTTCCAGCAGAGGGCTCGCTCAACCATCCATGGTGCACCTGCCTAGTTGCAGCTCTCCTTAACCTCTCTCCAAGTTTTATTATCTACATAGAGCTCCTTCCTAGACATTTTGCTTTTGTGTTTTTCAGTCACACTTGTCAGCCCATTGCCACCTACTTCGTGTGATTCTTCCTACGCTTTTCCTTCTTGTTCTGGTCTCTTTTTGTTGTATTTTTCTGTCTCTAACACCAAGTTTACTGTTTTCCTACAGCATCTATCTACAGCATTGCAATCCGTGGCCTAGGTATTGAGACTTCAACAGAGCAAGATAAGACACTTGCTCTTACAGCTTTTGCTTACAGTGGTGAGATGGGGAGGACAGACACCAAAGTAATGCATACTAACCAAGTCAGTTAGTCAGCAATGAAGAAGAGAGCAATGGTGGGTGTGTGAGGGAGTGGTGCTACTGACTGTCACCAGCTACCAGCCTTGACTTTCTTCTGCTGGACTTCTTCATGGCCTAAGCTTAGGAAATTCATTTGCTTATGCAGTTTTCTCCTATAGCCAAGTCCCAAATTTATATCCCTATCAATTCCACTCTATTTCCAATTTTGCCATTACTCTCAAATTATTTCATTCTTACGTTTGGTTTTATCTAAAATATTCCTTACTATAAAGTAGTTTCCCCACAGGAAATTTCAGTGGATCTCAAGAATGATATTGTAAGGAATTACTGTTTATACAGTTTTGTGCAATTTGTGTGTTTAGATTTTGAATAGGCCAAATAGCATGGGCAGTTTGCTGCATTTTTTAGTTTCTGCCCAGAGAGTTTCCATTGTGTAGACTCAGAGCAGTCACCAGATAACTTTTCAGTCATCAGCCATGGTACCTTGATTTTTCTTCACTATTCACACCGCCAGGGAAGGAATTCCCCATAGCAGTACTTCTCAATAAATTTATTAACCAGGAAAATTCAAGAAATAAATACCATGGTAGCTTTGAAACTGTTCTACATTTCAGCTTTCAGCTTATCTGTCTTTCTGGTCTACTTGCACATAGATATCTGGGCACGTCCTGCTGCTCATTCTATCTATGGTGAATCATTTCCAGATCTGGGAGTGCTTAGCCTGTGGGAGCTACTCTGATGGGATGGACAAAATTGTTGAGAGTCAAAGGTGAAGCCATTTTGTTTACATTTAGGAATGGAGGCCATGAAGTAAATTATTATTTATTTTATTTTTAAATTTAATTTATTATTATTGTTATTTTTACAGCTTAAGAGTGTGGAAATTCACCCTTTTCTCTGCTTTGCCACAGTACTTGCCCATTCACAGAATGGCTTAGAAGGAAGAGCTAACTAATTACCTGATTATATTTGTGTCCTACCATATGGCTCTAAAGAAGTGTGGAGCAAGGGCTTTACTTGGCTTCAGACTGGAGTGGTACAAATCAAGGCTAGAACATTGAATTAAGCAGAGTCCTAAAACATTTTTCTTCCTAGGTTATAATTTTAAAACATCAATTGAGAAAAAAAGATAAAAATAATGTCAGCTATGAAACAAATACCCAATCTAGAGGACAGGGATTTTGCTGTTGGATTCCAATTAAAGGTAATGGAAATCATGAGGGTTCTTGCTGTAGTTCTCTTTAGGGCAGGTGTTATTTTTACTATTAAAGTACTACGTGTCTCCATGGGGTTTTAATTTAATTGGCACACAATGTATGACATATGTCAAATTTCATCAATTCTTAGGCCTTTTCATGAAAAATTGCTTTGAACTTGCTGATGTTTAACCTCTGTATCCCAAGCTTCCCATTCCAAACACCTTTGCAAACTGGTTTCTATAGCTTCACTGTCAGTGGTCAATAGGCTTACTCATGGATTCTGAATGACGTTCATTAGGTAACATTTCAGGAATAGTCAGAAAAACCTCCAAATAGTCTTTCCCCTTTCCCCCGCATGCCAAAAGTTCTACATGCACAAGTCTTGTCAGAATGAAAGGTACAAATACACTTGAACACATCTGGAAGTAGAATTCATTCAAAGGTTATTTTTACTCATTATTAACATTTCTGCTTTCACATTATCCCTGAGTATTTATTCAAGGTGACACTTGACTAAACCATGGTTACCTTGGGGAGAAGAAAAGGTTGATGGATATAATAGCACCTCTGCATCCTTTTAGAGAATATCCCGTACTTAGGGATTTGTTCACACATGTTCAAAGAGCCCCAGTCTTCCAAGATCCCACAAGGGGTCGCTAGTTAAACACCTTCTTGCACACACCAGTCAGTCAGGACAAACTTGTCAAAGACAGGAGCATCAAAAATACCAAGAGAACTCCCGCCAGCCATTTTGAAATTACGGGAAGGAAGCTGTATGAAAATATTTTACAGTGTCTAAAGACTCCTTGACACTACAGCGAAGGAGGAATGGAATTTGCAGGCTATCTGGGGGTAACCACACCCCTTCCAGTCTTTATCCCCTCATTATTTCAGTCACTGTTTTCTCTGATCTTTCCCTCCAAGTTAAGGAGAAAGGGGCCTCTCTGCTTTACCTTAAAGGCTAGCATCTATCTCTTCCCATCTCCAAAAGAGCCATGTTCTCACCCCCACCTCTTACTCCTTCAGCATTTTCAACCTCCTCTCTTTTATGAACCTCTTGCCTCTGTATCCTACATATCCAGGCCTGTCACATTCTGGAAAAATCCATCTCTTGAGCCGAAGTCCACCTAGTAATATTTCAGTCTTTTCTTATTTTAATAGACTTCTTACACAAGTTTGAACATGAGCTTAGACATAGTTTAGGCATGCAGTTGTGTGATGATCACCAGAATCAAGTCAGAATTGCTCCACCTCCTCCTAGAATGTTCTCATACCATCCTTTGTAATCAACCCATTCACCCAGCACAATCCACTGGAAACCATTAATCTATTTTGCTGTTCCTATAATTTTGCTTTTTCCAGAACGTCACATAACTAGGATTACATGGTATTTATTAGACTTTGAGTCTGATTTCTTCCATTTAGCAGTCTACATTCGTGTTGTCCATATTGACTCTCAGGCATGCATTAATAATTTTTTCCTTTCTCTTGCTGGGTAGTATTCTATTGACTGGATGTACCACAGTTTATCAGTTAAAGAATATTCAGGGTCTTCCCAAGTGTGTGTGTGTGTGTGAGAGAGAGAGATAGAGAGACAAAATGAATGAAGACATTATAAACATATAGGTAAAAAAGGTTTTTGTATATTCATAAATATTCATTTGTGTTGTGTATAACATTATTGGGTAATATGATAAGCATATGTTTAACTTTATAAGAAATCACAAACTGTTTTGCAAAATGACTGCACAACTTTTCATGCCCACCAACAATGTATGAGAGTTCCACTCTTCCGCTTGATCCACATCATCTAACGCTTGGTATCATCTGTCCTGTCTTGTTAAGTTTTAGTTATTTTAATAGGTTTGCAATGATATCCTATGATGATTTAAATTTGCCTTTCTCTAAGGGATGTTGACTATCTTCTCACGTGCATATGTGCCAAGATTTTATCTTCTGTGAAATGTCAATTCAAATCTTTTTCTCATTTTTAAAAATTTGACTTGCTTTCTTCTTATTGAGGTTTGAATGTTCTGGATAAAGTCCTTTGTTGAATATTTCATTTGCAAATTGTTTTCCTAGTATGTGGATTTTAAAAAAATATTTTAAGGATATCTTTTAAAGAAGTTTTAAAATTTTATCATTATTTTTTATTAAGGAGTTGAGTTGTTGTATGCATATAAAGTAACAATATGATATACATTTGATCCTAAACCATAGTTACTCCCACTACTCCCACATTGCTTACACCCTGGTCTCTTGATTCTTCTATATTATGCCTCTATAGCAAATATAAATGTCTCTCTCTATATATATGTGCATATATATATGTGTGTGTGCATACATAAGATTGTGAATTTTCTAGAATTAAATATTTGCACAAATATTATTTGACTTCTCAGAGGGGTAAAGAGTATGCTACACTGTTGATTGTCTCCCTAGATCCCTCCCTATCTTCCCTCCTTCTCCCATACCCCAGCCTCTTCCCTCTCTTCCCCCCTACCACATGACTATGGTTCCCCTAGATTGTGTGTTGCTATGCCCTTGGTGGGTCCAATACATGAGTATGACTACCTTTCACCCAAGCCTGAGTTTAGCTCCAGCCTCCACAAATGAGGGAAAACATTCAACACTTTAATCCCTGGGTTTGCCTAACTTTGCTCAGCGTGATTTCTTCCATTGTCATCCATTCTTCCATTTCTTCCATTGTGTGTGTGTGTGTGTGTGTGTGTGTGTGTGTGTGTGT